>BJBW01000155.1:3150-71979 GCA_004320125.1 Scolopax mira
TGTTGCAATAGGACAAGGGGTAATGGCTTTAAACTGAAAAAGAGAAGATCAGACTAGATATAAGAAAGAAACCTTTTGCAGTGAGGGTAGTGAAATCTTGAAGCAGGTTTCCCAGAGAAGTAGTAGCTGCCCCATCCCTGGAGACATTCAAAGTCAGGGTGGACAGGGCTCTGGGCAACCTGATCGAGTTGAAGCTGTCCCTGCTCATTGCAGGGGGGTTGGACTAGATGAGTCTGGAAAGTTCCTTCCAACCCAAACTATTCTATGAGGCTATGACTGTCTCTGAAGCTCACTGCTTATCAATGCTGTCCCCTTGCTCATGTCCATTAATTTCAGTCCTTGTGGTAACACCACAGTTTCCTCAGCCACACAGATATTTTGCAATGGCTTTACTTTTTGCCAGTTTTCTCTACTTTTCTTTAGACAATTTAGTGCTCTGTTTATACATTCCCATGCAGTGATGCTTTATCTGTTTTTACAAGACTGTGTAATGCCATTTAGATTTAGTCCACAGAGTGAGCTATTTTTGAAGATTTTCAGGGGATCTTTTTAAATATCAAATTATTCAGAAACTTCCACATTTTTCCGGAAGAAACTCCCCCAATAGTCCTAGACTTAGATTTTTTTAAGGATTGCTTTGAAAAATGGAGTAGGATTTTCAGAAGTCCTTAATTCTGCCCTAAATTTCTTCCTACTCCTTCCTAATGTTCCTAAGGATGCAAATCCAACACACTGTAAAAATTACAGCGATTTAATAATAATTATATTGCATAGGATTACTATGGGTTAATGGTGCTTGAGTAAGGTGGGCTGAGTAAGGTAAGCACTTGAGTAAGGTGAGGTTACTATTATACATCAGAAATGCTCTTCAGGCACTTGAAATGACGGTGGGACCAGGTGATACACAGCTGAGGATATGAAATTAGCTATTCCTGCTGTATGACTACAGATGAGCATGGGAAGGGATGGAAGAAGACTGAAGGACTGCAAGGGTGCGTTTGGGTCGGGGAGGAGGATTCCACCCTTATCAACCCCGTCGTGAGCTCATTCCTCATTTCTTGAGCCGAGAGGAATGTTTATTCAGCTGACAGAGTTTCTGGGAAAGAGGCTAGAAGGAGAAACTGCTGCGTGACAGTCGTCCTCCTTATCAACTGTAGTGGTGATGTATCCATGCAACATGTGCAGTGTGGGAAGGGATGGGGAAGGATGGCCAGCTAGACAAGGGGCAGACCTAGGAAAATGAGGTACTTGAATGTACAGGGGATTATTACCCCACTTCTCTGTATCTACAGCAATATTCATCTGAACTTAGCCTACCAGACTTTAATCAAAATAATCTTTTTCACTTGAGCGGTTGATTAACCCCTAAAGGCTCCATCTTTCAGTGAGTTTAAGCGAATTCAAATAATATGTGTGGAGTATGTGGTGCTGATTTACACCAGAGTATATGTTAATGGTGGTGTCACCGGCTGGAGTCACGGAAAAAGGCTGGGAGCAAACCAAGCAATGGCTGCCTGGAGCCCAGCATCGTGCCGACGGGGAACAGCTGAAAGCAGGGGGCTGCCTTCCGACCCCCAAATCCCTGCTGTGGTTGCTGAGCACTCCTGAGCCCTTTGTGTGGGAGCAAGCAGATTTGGAAGGGTGTGATTGAACTCACTGGACAGGCACGCGAGGCACGGTGCAAGCTGAGGAGCAGCCCCTCGACTGATTTCTTCAAGGGACTGCTTTTCTCTTCACAGCATCAGACCTCCTTGCTATCCCTTCTGATCTCTGACAGAGATCCTGTCTCTGTGAACAACAGATCGGTGGCCTTCGGCTGCATCTCCTCATGGAAATTGCTTCGACCTTTATTGTAATTTGTTGGCCCAATTGCTCTCCTGTCCCCGAAGCGGAGTGTGGTTACACCTTTCTGCTTAAGCTGGCATGTTTAGTTTAAAAACAGGCGAAATTAGAACTGCTCAGCTTTCTAGAAATAACTTTTCCCCTCTCTTTATCACCTACAGAATGCCTGGAGAGTTTCAAACTAATAACAAGATTATGTAAGAGAATAGGAAATAAAAACATACATATATTTTATTTCTGCAGAAACACCCCTGTTGCATTTACTCTTCCAACACAGTAAATGAGCCTTCTATATACTTTGGCACTACAAAGAATTTCAAAGATACTTCTGGTAAACACCAATACCATATCTATCCTTCTAAATCTCAGTCTGCAGGAATGTATACATTGTAGAAGTGGAACAAAAAAAAGTCAACTTCAACATTTTAAGCAATCAGTTTGATTCTGGTCACGGCAATTACTCTTTCTGTCAGCAGGAGTAAAATTTACAATCAGGAAATCAAAGAGTCAAATGTATTCCTGTATAATGCAGCATAAGCTGCACGTAAATTAGATCACCCCGCTGGAAAACCTGCTTCCTCTCATTTGCCTGAGCGGAGCTGGGTGGCCCCTGCACAGAAGCGTGCAGCAGGCTCAGCCCCGACTCATGGGCAGGTGGAAGGGGCAGGATCATGGTTGGGACCACGCTGCCGTGTCAGGGCAGGATCCTGCTGTGTCCCCATCCCTCTCCTCGCTCACCCCGTGCACTGCTTCTGGAGCTGGCCGTCCAGCCTGACCTTCTTCCCAACCCAGCTTGACAACGAGGGCTGGGGGAAGAGGTTGGCTTTCCCCAATGTGGGTGAGCTGCCCCACGAGAAGTTCTGGTTGGCCATCACTTCTTGCAAGTGGCGGGTAGGAAGAGCCCTCTGAGGATGCAGCCCAAGAGGAGCTGGTTTCAGTCCTGCACGCAACCCTGGATGCTTTCCAACCTACACCGAACATTGGGCTGTGAGATGGTGCCGTGAAACAGATACAGGCTTGAAGAAAAAGGTTGCCTTTGCTGGGTGCGTGGCCCCGGCCAGCTCTGCGAGTGAGCTGTTGGTGAATTGGTCCAAGTGGAGGACAGTGGGGATGTAGCAAACTGTGGCTGATGCAGACTCCCATGGGCAGTGTGACCTCTGAACTTTGGTGCTTTGGAAGAGAGATGCTGCTTGACTTGTCTGCCAAGGGTGAGCAAGGAGGAGCATGAGCATGTCATCTGGACATTTATGAGACTTTGCTTATGTCTGACTTCACATCACAACTACGAAATGGAGAAGAATCCCTAAATTGCTTGGCCTGGGCAATTGGTCCTACCCCAGTTGCAATCATCAGTTTAAGCAGATGAGTTTAGAGAAACCAAAACCCTGGGGATGGGAGACTTGAGTCAAGCCAGAAGGCTCCTCTTGTTCTCCTACAGTTGCCAACCCTGTGCTCCTACCTCTGCAAAGATAAATCAGTATTAACATCTATCTCTCTTCCAAGTGGGATTGTGCTCTGTAATGCACAGCCGTAGGCTCTGAGGACTAAAGACTGGGCAAAAACATGGCCAGAGCTGGAAAAGCCCAGCACTGTGTGGCCCCAGGCAAACTCTCCATCCCTCAACAAGGGTCTGACCTTCAACAAGTAACAGAAATGTGCTGCATACCAGATATCTGTGTTGTTCTCATGAATTCAAAACACAAGGCATGAAATATGTGAAAAATCATCCCTGCATATAGTTTGGAGCAACAAGGGAATGAAGGAGCAGAGCAGTAATCACACTAGCACAATCAGTCCTGAGAACTGCTCTCAAGGAAGTACACAAGCCTGGCTCCTTCTGAGCCCTTTCCCAGCCCTCATCTTCTCCTGCAGCTGGAGAAGAATGCAGAATTGCATCTTGCTTGGCTGAGCAAAGGAGAGGCACCCATCATCCTACCCAATTCCCTTTCTGCCACCCTGGAGCAGCACGTCAGTCCCAGACACTTTCCCCCCTTTTCTGTCATCTCCTCTTCAAGGGGCAAATTCATGCCTTCACATCTGTCTTTTATTTCTTTTCAGGAGTGAGACATTGAGAGTTTTCCCCTTTCTTCCCCATGGGTCCATTGGAAATGGCTGAAGAAAACAGTGATCAGCCAGTTTATGTGACACTCTCTCAGATAAACGAATGGGAAAGTAGGACTTCTGAGGCTGGTCTGGACAATGTAATTAAAATGATCCTTGTGTGGCAGTTGTAAGTTGACCCTTGGCAAACAATCTGGCTGGTCAGACCAGCTTTTGGTAAGGGTTTTCTCATTTCTTAACATGATTGATTCTGCGTTTTACTGATTCTATAATAATTTTTTTTCTCTCCTTGGAGAATTCTAGTGTTTTTATTTATAAAATAGCATAGATTTTGAGACACCCACTTTCACTGAGTCACCTTCTCCTACTTAGTTCAGAATGAGAACTCCTTTCCTAGGGAGTTTAAAAAAAAGCAAAAAAAAAAAGAAAATAGATCTCATTTCAGTTGACAAGAATCAGTAGACTGGTTCCCAGATCTGGGAACCTTTCCTTTTGGTAATACATAATCCTCTCTGACTACATTCATTTAATTCTTCAAGCCCACTCTGCACTTCAGTGTGTTCTCAGGTTTCTACCTCTCCATAGTACATTTTTAACACATAGAAATAATGTCTGAAAGCTAATTGTGTTAAACAACTTCAAGGTAATTTCAAACATACTTGGTCTTGTAGAAAAAATATGTCTAACTTTAAAAATAATTTCTGGTAACAATTATACAAGGAGTGTCATAAATATTTCTGCTCTGCTGAGCAGGATTTTGCCTTTAGAAAAATAATATTATCATTAACTCTTTTTATCATAGCAGCAAAAAACGAACCAGGCAAAGCTGAGTCGTGGTGTGCTTAGTCTCACACAGTCTCACTCACAGTCACCCTTTAGAGCTTGAAGGCCTCTTTCTCCTCTACTTATAGTCCATGAGGATACTATGGATAAAAATGACAGGGATTCAGCACAACTTTGTGGTAATTGCTGGGGAAGTGGGTACCTTGTATGCCTGCCTGCCAGCCTGCCTTCCTTCCTTCCTTCCTTCCTTCCTTCCTTCCCTTGTCACTGTCAAGACATGTCACAGGGGTTCTGGGATATCCCTGGTAATGTTCCTTCTCTTGGAAAAGTATTATTTGGGAGCAGGATCAGCCTGGCGGGGGGCAGGGGGCATTTGGGGCAGAGGAAGCATGAGGATATGCTCCCTTTCCTCTTCCCCTTATAGGCACACAACCCACATGGCTGCTGACCTACGAGGTTTGTAGGAGCAAACTTCAGATATTTTCTATAATAGCACAGCTTTCTACTGTGATCTTCTGTTCATTTCATTTGTGGCATCCAATTTTCTCCAGTGAGAATGAAGTCTATTTTCATGTTTAGAGGTCTGTACATCTTGCCTCAGCACAGGAATCTGATATGATAAACGCACCTGACAAAGCCTAATTTGTTTGTATTTTTTGAAGTCAATCATTGATGTATTAGGTTAAAAAATACAACTTGAGATCACGAAGAAACGTGTGGGAAGCATATCTGGACTTACTTATAACTTTGGAAGAATGTGAGAATTCACATTTATTAAGCCAAAATGTAATAAATTCACAATGTAAAATACAACTCCAAGTAGGACAGATGATAAACATGTTTTAATGCAATGCATGCAGCTGCTCCACTCTGTTGTTTCCAGTCCTTTTCTGTCTGGTCTATTTACTTCCCCTTAATAGCTGCAGGACATATTTATTGGGACCAAAATTTTCCCTAGCCGTTTGCAGCATGACTTTCTGGTCCAGGGAAAGGCTTGTTTCTTTGAACTGTTTTTCTAATAAGAGCAGAAAGCACAGCAAATACTAAATTAAAAACTACATAAGCACGTTGCAAAGTAAATTCACTGGGTTTCTACTTTCTGAGGAGACAAAGAGGAGAAATGAAGAACTGCACATGATGTGCATGTACCGCTTGCCTGAAGTGGCTGTGCACCTCGTCAAGGCTCGGGGTGACTGCAGGGACAGCTGAGAAGCAAGTACCCCAATGGACCAATGAATCTACGTCAGAGGAAAAGCAAGACAGAGAGGAGCAAGTCAGAAACGTGGAAGGTAAAGTCAAGCAGTGGCTGAACCAGGTTTGACTTCATAGAATCAGCTGGGTTTGAAGGGAACTTCAAGATCATCTAGTCCAACCATCAACCTAACGCTGANNCAGTGTAAAAACTTTTCCTAATATCCAATCTGAACCTCCCCTGGTGCAACTTGAGGCCATTTCTTCTTGTCCCATCACCTGTGACTTGGGAGAAGAGACCGACCTCACCCTGGCTACACCCCCCCTTGCAGAGAGCGAGAAGGTCTCCCCTCAGCCTCCTTTTCTCCAGACTGAACAACCCCAGCTCCCTCAGCCTCTCCTCATAAACCTATGCTCCAGACCCCTCACCAGGTTTGTTGCCCTTCTCTGGACCTGCTCCAGCAGCTCAATGTCTTTTTTTGTGGGAAGGGGCCCAGAACTGGGCACAGCACTCAGGGGTGCTCAGTTGTTCCTGTCCAGTATAGGGCGATCGAGCCCTGTGTTACAGATGTTTCAGAAAAAGCCAGTTCTTGAGAGAGTATATGTGCAATATTAAAAATTGCTCCAGAGCCTCTCTCACCCAGGCATCTGAAGACAATTTTTATGTGTGAAGGAGCAGGTGAACAATTCTGCTTATTCAGCAACACAAAAATAAACATAACGTGACAGAAGCAGGGAGACCTTCTTGGGTATATTTTTTAAGTTGTGGGCATGTCCTCTGCAGACAATCATACCAAGAGATGATGTGGGTCTTCTGGAGAGTTACTGGATGGGGATGCACCTTTTGCAATGCAAAAGTCTACATTTGCCTTCACCTCTCCTGGGTGAGGGGGAATGAGGGGGAAACAAAGAAGATCCTGTCATGGGGAAAAAAAAAAGCATAGGTTTGGCTGTCCTGTATGCAGCAAAACAAAAAAGGCATGTGTTATGGGAGTCTCTGGCCAGCACTGGGATGGTTAGTCCACAGACAACTCCTGGGAAAGCATCCTATATTAATAGGATGTTTAATATCCTATATTAATTTGTGCAGTAAGGACAAGAACAGAACACTGCACTTTGCATAATATGCTGAACTTTTTAAGAATTACACCAGGCAACCTTCATACCAGGAAAAAACCATCCTTTTTGTAAAACCAGGGGGCCGAAGTATTGATCCATAACAATAAAATGCTCTGCATGAAGTGCAGAGGGTGAGGAAATTAGTTTAAAAACACTGGCCTCAGTGGAGGATGGAGAGGGAATACGATAAGACACTGGACTTGAGTAGGGGTCAGGGCACAGGTATGCAGAGCTTTGAACGTGAAAGTGGAAAGCGCCAAAGTAAAGTGATATCCCTCAGATGAGAATACCTGCAGCTCAGCAGAAATTTCAGCTGTCTGTGGCCAGTGTGCCCCTGTCACAGAGCCAGAGCTCCTGTGTGAGCAGGTGAACTTGAGGGAGCAGCCCCAGATACCACCTGCATAAAGTGTGTTTCTGATAGGCCCATGCCAACAAGACACAAGCGATTTGGCCGTGTTCTTATGGCCATCCAAGCTGTAAGACACGCAACCCTGGCTGTTTCACCCCAAATTGCGTTGGTATGGATCGCTGTGTTGCACTCATGTTCCCTCCATAAGCAATGGGGACCGGGGTGCATATTCCAAACCATTTTTCCCAAGGTATGAAATTCTTAAACAGCCAGTTTTACCCGGTATGACAGCTTCAAATCCTCGATTTTTGGTTGGAGGCATTTTTTTGGTTTTTTTCCATTGAGGTGTATATTGCATGAAAAAAGGCACAGATCAAATGCACATGGTTCCAGGAGTGTTTTCACAAGTTTTGTCCAGGACTCTTGATCTAGTGACTGTGTGGCATAACACATCATTGAGCTCATTGGCTAGGGGAACACATGGTGAGACAATCTTGTGGCTGGAATGCTTTAACCTGCATATATGTGCCACAGGATGGACTTTCTAGGTGTAATTTCAGAGGGAGAGGGAATTAAACTAACCACTCTCCAGTGATATCAATAGGATTTTTGCCCTGTACTTGGCTAAGGGCAAGTTGAGCCTTTGCCTCATGAATCCTTTTGTTGGATAGATTTGAACAAGCAGATCAAATATTGGAGATTCTTTTGAACTATTGCTATCTTCTGTAACCACTGGTTTCATGAAGTCATTTCAGAGCATTGATGTGTCTCATGCATTCCCGAGATGAGTGCAAACCAGAAAGTATGCAATTTTGTAGCTGTTGAAGGGCTGGGTATATATGGACAGGTATAACACTGCCTCCTGTTTATTTTTATAGAATGGGATGAGAGGCAAAGTTTAGGGGACAGGATGGAACATTTATCTTCTTGAAAATGAAATATCTATAATAGAGAGGATGAAGACAGGGCATCTCAGGTTAGTATGGTGTCAATGCTGTCCATCATATCTATGCATGTACATTTTCTCATTCCACTTCAGATTTATTGTTTTTTAATCCACATGCTTACTTGCAGGGTTATGAGTTCCCGTAAAATATATCTGTATTGTCTCTTGTCTTTTTCAAGCTCTCTCTGTTCTGCTCTGCTGACGGTTCCTTTTATTGGTACAGAAAGTGGGAAAGGAAGAAATTTTCATATTTGTAACCCAAACCAAATTGCCTAAATAAAAAAAAAAGAACAAAGAAAATCTGCAGAGAATCATCTGAATATGGCAGGGACCGAGGAGAGGGCACACGCTGCTATCATTCCTGCAACACTCAACAATGTCCCACACACTTACTGCAGGGTGGAGAGAAGCAGACCTGTTTTTTTGAGCTGATACTTAACTATTCGTATGGATTTTGCTTAGATTGGCAGCAACACTTAAATGCACAGTTTTGCGAAGAAATAGACACTAAAGATAATGTTATTCCTGTTGTGTCCATGGTAACGGACATGCTTGATGGAATATATCCATCACGTGTGCTCTGTAACCATCTGGTTTCACAGTCCTCATTTCAGACACTTTAGGAATGAAATGTAGGTAAACTTTAATCAGGTTTGTAATTACTGTTGTCATTAGAGAAATTATTTAACATGATTTTGCAGCTGCTTCAGCATAAGGCCCAATGGTCTTTTTAGGGTTTTATTGCCACTTTTAAGAAATAGTTTAAGAATTGTTATTGTACTTTAGCTACAGATGCCACTGTTTCTTCTTGGTTTCTGAAACTGTGTTATAATGACATCACATTAAGATATTTTTTTTCCAGGCTCCAAAAAGGTCACAGTTATTTTTTCCAAATGGCTCTGTCAAGCATAAAAATTAACCATACTTTGAGCTGGATTTTCTGTATTTGTAATGTATGTTTATGTTAGAGTTTCTGTCAAAACAGGGATTAAAGATAAATGTAGCTAATTAAAAGAACATTTGCTTAGAGCTCCTGGTAATAGATACCTCATTGTGGGGTCTTGAGGTAAAGCTTACTTTAACAACTGATTCAGTTTATGGGATTGGGTTTGAACATTATAGAAGGCTATTTCAATTTTCCAAATTGTGCATATTAGCCTGAGAACAATCAAGTTAAGTCTATAAGTAAATTGCAGAAGAGAAGTCAGGGTGTACATACTAGCTATGTAAAATGTTCTTGTCGGCTCTACTTCCTACACTTCATCATTTGGAATAATGCTTCCCAGCAGTATATGTAAGTGAAAACTGGTTTTACAGAAGGGAAAAAATCTATCTGGCACTGGATGAGTCAAGAATTTGCAAACTGTAACGTAGGGTAAAGAAAAAAATTTAAAAAGATCTCATATCAAATTAGGTAATTGTTTCTTTTTATCTTACTTTATTTTACAAAACAGCTGTGCCCACAACATTAATTTCATTGCACATGACATCTGTGTTATCCTAGGGACTCCTGTGCTGGGGAAAAGGTCAATGCCAACTGCAATTGCATCAAGTTTCCATAAACTTTCAATGGCCAATAATATTTTGTGCTTTATAAAAAGCAAGTAAAATAATAATGTATTTGTGTAGCGCCTTTCATATTAAGGGATTTCAAAGAGAACTACAAGCTGTAGGACCAATCCTTTAGTTCTTATATAAACAAAACTCCCATTGATTTCAGCAAATTTATGCCAGAATAAAGAGGACAGAGGAAAGGTGTCAGGATTTGGCTCTATATACTGCATGCAGCAATCACTTCATCCACTAATAAAGTTCAGTCACTTTTTGGATGGGACTTGGCAGTTGTTTAATATGAGTGGTCTTGAGCTGACTCAGTTTAAATGGAAGGATAAACAGAAAAATAGTTCTCTAATTAAGATTTAGGGTTTCAGTGGAGCAAACTTTGATAAATTGAGAGGACTTGTTAGGAAAGACAGCTGGGGCTGAGTTGTTCACGGTCTTCAAAGTGGAGAAGGTTTGGAATTGCTTCAGGTCAAAGACATTGAGTAAAAAATACTGAGTAGTATCAAAGTATCACAAGCAATGGGGAAAATTATGGAGGGATGTTTTTTCGACCTGGCAAGGGGAATTACTACCTTGGGAATAACACTGGGAATATGTAGGGAGTCTATGGGAGCAGAAAAAAGGACTGCCTTACAAGGAAACCCTTAATGTAAAAGTAAAAAAGAGCGGGAATAAAATCTGACTGATGTCAGACTGAATTTGACCTAGCAAGGAATATCAAAAGAAACCCCAGAGTTTTTCCCCTGAAGGTAAAGAGAAGTGGGACTTCTGTCCATTGAGAATGGGATAGAGAATGTCAAAAAGGTATCAACCTGGAAACAAAGTGTGAAAAATTCTTTGCCCATGTTCAGCAAGGGTGACAACATTGGCTATGAGGACAAATGGGAAAGGATCGGTAGAAATGTGGCATCCAAGTACAAATTTCAACTTGAAAGTTCATCTTGAGTGGGACATGTTGCTTGTCTCCATGCAAAGAGAGTGAAAAATGGGCTGCTGAGAACTTCAGCCTTCAGAACACATTTGGGTGCAGCATTGGCGCTGCAGGCCCAGAGAGCAGCAAGGAAAACATTTGGATTTAAGTGTAGAAAAAGATATTTAGACAGCTATTGACATATAACTCTGACCTAAATTCTATGTTCAGGTTTTGAAAAAGATCCTGCAGGAACAGTAGGAGATAGATAAATTAAAAAAGTAAAATACAAATAATAGTTTAGCAAAGGTAAATCATATCAAACTGTTATTTGTATTGTTACTGATTTTGAGGACAAAATTATTGTGGACAAAATTATTGTGGAAAATATCATCTATCAAGATTTCTGGAAACAAATAGGCAATTTTTATGTGTCGTAACAAGAGGAATCAGGAGAAGAATTGTAAAGTAGGCAGCAGGAGATACAAAGGTGGACAGCAAGCAGGCTCTGTGGAAAGGGAAGGGATCAAACCAGAGTGGTTATCAATACTGATTTTTGTTCAATACCTTCCCAGTGACTTGATGTAAATATGAATGGGGTCCCGATAAAATACAGAATTTGGAGGAACTACCAAAATATATCACTTGGAGAGAGAAGAGTCTAAAAGCTCAAATAAGAATAGGATAAAAAATAATTTAAAAATTCATTAAAAATTCTGCCAGAAGCTCAAAGCTAATCCATTTGTAAAAAAGTTGAGAAACAGCTTATTTTACTTCTTGATCAAAGATTAGCTGAAAGCAGTCAATGTCACGGAACCAAGAAAGGACAAATGCAGTCACTGAATTTGTTAGTAAAATTATTGACACTGGGGATGAAAAATGCTAACAGCACCATGTAGACCTCTGGCTAGACCCCTTTTCAACTACTGAAAGGCCATTTGGAAGCCTAGCAGATGCAGGTAAGGACTCAAGCAGGTTCAAAAGAAGCATCTTTGTCCTTGGAAGAGGATGATAGGCGAGCTTGTCTCGCTTAGTCTGGCAAAAAAGATGAGGGGGAGAATACAGGGAAAGTAGCAGGGAGAAAAGAGTTGTTTAAGCTAAATTAAAATGTTTTCATATGTACAGTGGATGTAAATTGAGAAGCAACAAGTTTAACCTGGAAATTAGAAGGCAGCTCTTTGTTGTTAGAGCAAGTGCATTTTGGAGTATTCTCCAGTTGAGTAACAGAGGCCAAAACCCAACAACTTTTATGTCGGACGTTGAAGAGTGTATGAAAGAAATTATACAATGTATTTGCTTGCAGTAACAGGGGAATCGACTTAATGGCCCAGAAAGTTCCTCAGAGCCCTGTGTTCTGATATCCTCTGCAGCAAGCATTGTTGCTGTATAAGAAATTTGAACAGAAATTAAGTGCAGTCCTGTTGAAATTGAAGTGGGAATTTAAGTTCCCCGAGAGTAATTAGCCATGCTGTGTGTGGTCGGGACATGGAAGAGGCATTTAGTGGCTGTGAATATCAGTAGGTCTTTAAGTGGTGGAGAAGATTGTAAGTTATTGGGATATTCATATACTTATATTCACTTAAATTCAGGGGGTGCATCCTTTTGAACAGCATCTATTAATACAGTGTTGAGATACTGGTTTAGCATTCACTTAGGTGACAACTGACCATGTCTGACTGTCCCTGGCTGTCTCCCAGATGCGAAGGAACCAGAAAATAACACAGCTTGTCTTTCATAAAGCAATAAAAATGTCCTGTTTGTAGAGATAGCTTTGAAAGCACAAACTGCTATCAAAATGATCCACTTGTTAGAATTAAAGAAAAACACAATGACACAGCTTTCACATGACTGGATAACAAATAGAGCAGGGAACATCAAGATCCATTTCCCTAAATACAGGCACACTTTTCAGCACAATGAGTCAAACTGGAAAAGGTTCTTAATCTGTTGTCTTCATATCTGAGTTTTAGCATGCAACTTAAACTGGGGTCAGGAAGAGGTATCCTGAATATCACTCTATGAAACATCTTGAATGTAGGTGGAAATTTTTTGCCAGCACCAACACTGCCTGGCTTATGAAATTTGTTTAGAATTGTTGTCTAACAATATTATAACACGAAGCGTTCAGTGATAGGTCTCTCTTTCTAAACTACTAAAAAACATTAAGAATGAATTATGTTAGAGGCATGTCATTAATTGTGGTGTAATTTTCACCATGTGTATAATATTTAACTGCACATTTTGTCACAATGCAATTATAGGAAATGTTTTTCCAAGATGTCTCTCTGTTCATATATACATTGTGGTTGCTCTAATTATTTTCCCCAGTGATAATGTACAACATTCCCAGGGTCCTGTCTTATAAAACATTTGCTGATAGACAGGATACATAAAGAATAGTGCAGTGTAGTTTTCCTCTGCCTTTATAGTTAGTTGAGAAAAAAGTTTGAAAAAGTTGTACAATCTGTGCACATATATTTGTCTCTGCCTTTTCATTTGTATTAGACACATGTCCAGTCCTTTTGTTTTCAGTGCTATGATGCTCTAAGTCCCCAGGGACCCTAAAACAACTGAGTGAAATGAACACTGGAAAAATATATAATAATTTGCTTCAAAATGACCATTGCTATTCGAAGTATGCTGTGCAGTGTGGTTCTCCTCTGAATTTTCACCCACATTGTATATGTGGATGCAATAATGATGGGCGTGCAATTAGTCAGCAGTTGGCAGACGCTGCACAAGTCACTGCTCTACACTTAATCTCTTCCTGGAATCTTGGGAGAATAATATTTGCATTGGCTTATAACCAAAAATCATCTTAAATACAACTTGATTTTGTATATTTTACCCAATTGTATAATTGTATGGACAAAATGTGTATATATTAAATGGCATATGCTACATGGAATTTTCCCAAGTATAGTATTAACTGTTTTAAAAAACATTTCTCCTTACATATGGTAACATAATGTGGCCAGCACACCTGTCTGGCTGGAGAGAAAAACAGCAAAAAAGAAATAAAAAATGATCTGATTCTTCTTTTACTTCCACCTGGCAAATCAAGAGAGATTTCACTGATGTTGTTATTCCTAGACCATTATACATTTAGCGTAAATTGGAGGAGTATCCTGTCTGTTGTCTTATTAAGGTAAGAGTAATCTTCTTCTGTTGCACTTAACCTCCTTCTCTCCCCACAAAAAAACCCTACACAAAAAATATTTTGTGCTGTGTGTCACATTTTTTTTCTAAACATGATTTTGGAAAAGCTATAAGATTAAGAATTGCTAGTTATACCATTGTATCACTGAGAATTAAGACTTTGAATTTTAGTATAGTTACGGTTTGAACAAATTTTTCAGTCAAAAGCTTTGAAATAGCAGACTGGGTTTAGGTTAAACCCGCTGACTGAGCTCAATGGGAATTTAAATTTGGATGTCCCACCATGGTAAGCATCAAATAAGTCAGAATCTGTCAGTCTTGTTGCTTGGACTTTATGATACTTCATAAGACATCTGAATCAACTCCTTTTCTCGGTAATATTCAGTCCTCAGGTTTATCTTAAGTCCATCTAAATACGCAGACAAATAAACTGTAATGTAATCGAGACTGGGTGTACAATGAAAACAAAATTTAGAAGACTTGTGACCTGCATTGCTGAGGTCCATGGAGACTTCTTCCTTAGTTTTGGCTGATTCAGGGTCAAGCCAAGGCAAAAGCTGCATGCTTCACTCTCCTCCAGACATGGATTTACTGAACATGGGGAAAGGCTCCATACATCAACACCATGACCACATCCAGCCTATTTGTCTGAGCCTCATGGTTGCCTTCTTCACCCAGGTAACCAGTATGAGAGAACTAGTCCTTCTGAGAGTATACGATGCAGCCATAACTATCTAATCTGAGTCAAGTGGTTGAAGGTTTCTTCAGTCTTCCCTATCTATAGAATGGTTTCATGGGTGGAATCATAGATAGAAAGTTCTTCATACTTCTTTAGAATTATTTGCTATTATGAAATCAAATTGTAAGGGTTATAAAATGTCAGTAAAAGCTTATAACATAACACAACAGGACATACACAGTTTCTGAAAGTATGAAGAAAATTTAAGATCAAGCGCGATGGACTTTGATTTTCTACAAAAATAGCTTATATTAATTTGTTAACATCAAGATTCATTTTTTTTTCCATGTAAGTGCACTCATTTCAATGAAATCATTGATGGAAAGACAAGAGTAAGCCAGAATCAACCTAATGCTGTGGTGTTCTCAGTGTCAACATTCAGAGACCACTGATAGCAGCAGTTCACAATTCTTCATAAAGACATACTTGTGTTAATTCCAGATATCAAAAGGGTGAATTGATATATTATCAGGTCATGAGAGCATTGCTTCAAGACACTGTATAGGAAAGAGAAGTCTAAATGGAAATAGATTTAGGAAGGATGACATTAAAACCAAGCTTCAGAAATATTTTTTAACTTTGAGCTCTTAGGAATGTTTTTCTTTTTTTTCCCCAGGAAAAAGAGAATTGCTGAATCCTTGAGACTTTTAAAGTTAATCTAGATGAGACATTAGAAAGTACAGGAAACAATCTTTCATTGGCAGAAAAAGGGCAAGATGACTTTTTCTTTTCTAATGACTAATTCTATTATATTAAGCAGTTCTGCCATCCAAAGGGCACAAAAGACAGCAATCATGATTAGTTACAAGATAATGATACAGGCCCTGTTTTATTTCATGATGCTTTCCCCCCAGTTCATAAGAAAAAGAAAAAGATTGAGAAAATGTTGCTTTAATGCTTTATTCATGAAGGACTTCCTGACGATGAGCTTTGTGAAGAGCATCCCCTGTGCTGCAGAGACAGATGTTTTCTGTGGCCCTGATTCAATAAAGCAATCCCATTCAGGAAAGTGGTTAAGCCAGAGAATATCCCAACAACCTGAGGATGAGAACATGACAAATTTTCAGTACTAAAAAGATCTAAAAGTGTATGCTTTAATGTGACTTCCTTGACTGACGTTCAGCCTCCCTCAGATTATCCAGGGAGGAATTGAAACCAGATTAACTGGGGGCCTGAATGGATGTACTAACTTTTATAGATCTGATTTTTCCATTACCTATAAACTGCTCTGAGTCTCAGACTAACTGAGGTCAGATTATTCCAAGCTTGGAAATTATTTCTCCTCATACAGTTCTAAATCTCCAGATTGTGGCCTTCCCTGAGACAGAGAATCTACATCCAAGTGACACATGATGGCAGAGCTTCTTAATTTGTGTTGGCTCTTACCAGTCCAAAATCAAGAGCTGGATGACAACACATACTTCTGTGGTGTCATGATTGTAACTCCAGAACTTGTATATGGTTCAATACATACCTCTATCTAATTTTTGTAAAAGAGTTTATCAATTTTTTCTTTGCATTTCTGAAACTTTCAGACATCTCAACGCAGGTGTGGGAGGAATTCCTCTTCTAACCAGATGACAGCAGTTCTTCACAGTTACCTTTCCAGCAGATTGTGTCACAGGTTAAAGGATCTTGCGTGACACAGGTCTACAGCATAAGACTATAGGCAACAGAGGTGGAGGTGACGCAGCTGAGAGTCAGACTCCACGAGTTTCTGAGTACCTGCTGCTCCCAGTGACTGCTGTGGGGGATCAAAACATTCAGCACTAGGTGGGATCTTGTCCTCTCCACAGCCTGCTTGTTGCATTTTCAGTCTTATCGCTGCGGACCATCTAAACCACACAATAATCCCTTTCCCTGCCCTAAACACCTCCCGGTGCTACTTCTGTTGACCAGAGCTGATGCAATTACATCTGTCAAGCTGGAAACTGGTGGCACTGGCCAGTCTTGATGACTAACCTCTGTTCTGGTATAAGCTCCGTTAGTTCATACGGGGTCCATATGGCAGTTTTCTCCCCCTCCTTCCCCTTTCCCTTATTCTGATTCTCCAAAGGTCTGGGGTTTTGTATGTCTTTTGCAGTGTCTCCCCATGAGTATTTCACTTCTGTTGGCACTTTCCGTAGCAGTATTAATAATGACATTTTGCTGGCATGGGGCCAGCTGTAAAAGTTTATGGAGTAATTTTGTAATAGAGCTGCAAGAGCTTAGTGAAAACACAGCAGGTGAACCAGCTTTCTCCCTCGCTCCTTTAAAATAAAAGCTCTCCCGTTCCGCAAGCTTTGCAAAGCCTTTGCACCAGGGTTTCTTGGAGGCAAAATGTACATATTTTAACGTGACAGGTCTAGGAACCAGCGCTCTCCTGTGGCACTCCCACCTCCAGCTGCAAGGCTGTACCCCTGGTCCCCATCCCGAGCCATGCTCAGTGCAAAAGTTGAATATAAAATTGCTGCTTTCCCCTTGCCCTCCACCTTCCAGCTGCATATTCCCACCCTGGTTCCCTGCTTGGAGCAATGATTTAATAAATATATCTAAAATAATCATCAGCGCCTCTGTCTGCTCTCCCCCTCCCAGCTGCAGTTTCCCACCCTTATTTCTCTTCTGTGCCATGATTAGTACATATGTTTAAAATAAAACTCATCGTCTCCTTCTCCTTTCCTCCTTCCAGCTGTGGATTCCTCCCCGCCTCCACCTTGCCCAGATTTTCAGCCCTGGTTTGTAGGCATATTTCACAGAAAAATGGAACCTTTGACAATGCCTCCCCTTCCCGCTGTCTGCCATTTCTTCGTGGCAAATCAAACAGTGGGCTTTAATATGCAATCAGGTCATAGTCCTCAGTGGTGCTAACATGAAGCCCGTGAGCAACCTGAGGAGAGCAGAAAGATTCCTTTGTATTTGAATCCCTTTTCTGCCAGTGTCTCAGCCACGAGGGGCCAGATCCCCAAAAATGAGGCTGTAGATGAAGTGGAAGCTGATACCCTCCTAAAGAGTGACATTTACTCTCTTCTAGTCCTCAGGAACCCGCCTTGATCCTTCAGAGATAATTAAGAATGGTTGCCATAACAGCAACCAACTCCCTCAGCATCCATGGATGCATCCTACTAGGTCCCATGAACATGTGTATATCCAAATTATTTAAGTGTTCCCTAACATAATCCTCCTCTACAAAGTCTTCTCTACTCCAGACTTTCCCATGGGTCTCAGGGGCTTTGGATTCCTGAAGGCTGGTCTTACCAGTAAAGACTGAGGCAAAGAAGACATGAAATACCCCAGTCTTTTCCATGTCCTCTGTCACCAGGTACTCTGCTCCACTCAGAAGTGGGGCCACATTTTCCTTAGTCTTCCTTTTGGTGACAAAGTACTTGTAGAAGCCCTTTGTGTTGTATTTCAATACCCCTCACCAGGTGGACTTGATCTTTCCTAACCTCTTTTCCGCTCAACAGAACAGTGTGTCTGTATTCCCTTTGGGTCACCTGTCTTTGCTTCCATGTTTCCTTCCCTTTTATATTTCCATTTTGTCAGGAGCACCTGGGTCATCCATGGAAGCATCTGTCTGACTTTGCTTAATTTCCTCAGCCTCAGGATGGACCTTTCTGGAGCTCAGAAGTGGCAATCCTTGAAAATGAGCCAGTTCTCCTGGTCCCCTCTTCTCTCCAAGACTGTATTCCTTGGGATTATTCTAAATAGATCCCTGAAGAGTCTAAGTCTGCTCTCCTGAACACCAGGGCTTTGATCCTTCTGTTTGCCTTGATCTCTCCTCTTGGGAGCCTGAAGTCTACCATTTCATGGAGCTCCAAGGCTGTGCCTGACCTTCGTATCCCTGATCAGTTATGCCTTGCTTGTAAGTATTGTATCCAGCAGAGCATCTCTGTCATGGATTCCTGAGCATGTCAGATAGGTGTCATCTGTGTACTCCAGAAAGCTGGTTTGCTTGTGCCTTGATGTGTTGTCCCTGAAGCAAATATTGGGGTGGTCCACGAGGACCAGGACCTGCAAATGTGAGGCTTATTCCAGGTACCTGAGGGAGACTCTATCTATCTATTTCTTCCTGACCAGGAAATCCGTAATAGACACCCACCACAGTGGAGCCTGTGTTGGTCTGGTCTGTAATCCACTCCCACACGCTCCCAGGTGGCTCATTGTCCAGCCCCAAGCAGATTTCCACATGATCCTGATGGCATACAAAGGACAACTCCCTGTCCTTTCCCTCCCAGCTTGTCCTTCCTAGAGAGCCTGCACCCATCCACAGCAGTGTTTGCAGTTGAGTGGGAGCTGTCCTACCACAGCTCTGTGATCCCAATGAGATCGTAGCCCTGCAACTGCACACAGTCCCCTAATTCCTCTGGTTTGTTCCCTATGCTGCTTGCATTAGTGCAATGAATTAGTGTGCTTCAGTCATGCTGATTCCCCAAATGAGAGTTTTCCCCATAATGCTGTTCTGAAGGTACTTTCTTACTTATCTTCATATGACTGAGGTGGCTTCCCTCCAGCCCAACAAAAGCTGATGAAGCCTTGTTAGGTGTATCCCATGTGTGATTCTAGTGTTCCTCAATTGTCCCATGCTTGTGAAAATCAAATCCCTGTTTTCAACACCAGCCATGCAACCAGTTGTTGACCCACAGGATCTGTGCTCTCCCCCTCAAGCCTGTGGCACGTGGGAATGGGGAGACATAAGGAGTTTTGTATTGGACAGCAATCAAGGACGAAGTATATGGTATTGCATGAAGAACCTTGTGAACTTGCTCCCCAGGGAATACTTTTGCCTCCCAAATTCACTCAAAGTATACTGACAAACCAAGTTTCTCTTCCCTACATAATGGGTTTTGCAAAGGACTCTAGAGGGTTGGTGAGATTTGAGGCTAAAATTAAACCAATAAGAAAGTTTGAAAGCCAAAAATCCCTATTCAGACTTTGCATCAGTAGCACCCCTGACTAGTCCTTACCTGTCTTACCCCAAGAGATGCTGATGGCATGAGTCAAGTCAAGCTCCTCATGGCAGGCACTGGGATGGCACTCTGCATGGCCCAGATGAGTGGGGCGGGTTAAATGTAAAAAGGGACCTTCTGGGGATGTAGCAATCACTCAAGAATAATGTTAAGTCCACAGAAAATAATTTAGTTCTCATCTAGGTGTGACTGGAACAACCTGGGGGTGTTTCAGATGACTACAGTATCTCCAGACTGGATGATCTATTTTACACTAATGCCTTTTGGGAACAATGACACATAACAAAGAGGAAAGGGACACCATGATGCAATGGCAGCAATATCATGCTATTGATAATAATTGGTCTTGATGGTGTGTTCAGAACCACACATAGTTCAAGTGAGCTCCCTATCCACTGTCATCTGGGATACACGTCAGCCTTCCAGGGAATAACAGAGTGCTGGAAGCATAATGCCTGGACATAAACTGAGTGGTATCTTCTACTGCATTGCATGAAGCAGACCAGCTCTGCTGACTTTTTTGGGATTGGGAGCATGATCTCCTTGTTCACTTTGGGAGTGATCAGCACTGCTAATGATGCTAATGAGGAAAACCCAAGGTTGTTTGCAGGCTGTGCCTAATTGCATTTAATCAGTGCCTTACAAAGTAAAGGTGGGCTGAAATTCCACACTGCCAGACAGTGTTGGTTGAGTTATTATAATTATTATTCAAAGGAACTAGTTGAGAAGAAATAAAAAAAAAAGAAAAAAAAGGAAAAAAAAGGAAAAAAAAGCTTCTGTTCCACAGGGCTTCTAGTTGGCTGGAATAGCTCAACATCTCATCTTTCACCTAAATAGGAATCCCTGGACTCCCTCAGCTACTCTCGTTTCTGAGTCAGCCTCTAGCTGAAACAGCATTCCAGAAAGAAGATAAGATTATCCTTGATCAAAACAACGTTCTTATTCTCTCTTCTGGCTGGACAAGCTCTGTGGAGGAAGTGGCTGGTGAGAGAGGGAAAGGAGAAAAGCCAACGTTATGCTACCTTGGGACCACTCCACCTTCTGGAATGGAGAGAGCTGGAAGCACTTTGCATCTTGCAGAAACATGCACTCTGCTTCACTGGCCTCTGCTGGCCCTACCTCACCTCTCTCCTAACGTGTTTTCAGCAAAGTGTTCTCCAGGCCCTCAACCAGTGCAACAAAGAGTGGTTTAGCGTATAGGCTTACGCAGAAAGCACAGACAGAAACCCCTGCTAACATTACAGTTTTCACCACGAGAGAGACCTTTGGCCCTATGGTCCATGTACAGCCGTAGAACAAGCATAGAACAAGCTACAGAAAGCTGCAGGTCAGGGTCATCACAATGTATTGAAAACTCAACAAATACTCGTTAATCAGAAGCATGGAGTCTTTGTTCAGTGACTAAACCAGCGTCATCTGGTAGAAATACTTAAGGTCCCTTAGTATTTGTTATTTGTCAGCAATTTGTGGCTGGAACAGTATCACCTATAATAGTTAAGGATGGAGTGCAGCTCATATTATGACCTCCTGAATGGTTTCATCCAAAGCCCATCAAAGCTGGGAGAGAGTCTTTGGCTTCAGCTGTCTTTCATTCAGACATTAATCTAATGCACCATAACTATCTTAGACAAATTCCTTTTTGTACCAAACCTGCCCTCTGAAACTGCCTTCTTTTTTATTTTTTTTATTGCTTCATCAAAATGCATCCAGCTGTTCCTGAGCTTGTATCAGTACAATTTGCCCCAGACATTCCAAAGGAAAATTGTATGCATATATAAGTCAGTAACAGCTGAATCCATTTTCTTCAAACTCCCCTTATTTTAAATCTAATGGAAATCTAGAGAATGTGATTTGCTTGTCCTAACTTAATTAGATAGGTAATTTTAAGATTATTAGCACTGGGCTTTTTTACATCTGCTCAATATGTTTTGAATTCCATCTCTTTGCTCATAGAAAAATGTTGTTACACAATAGGTTATTTTAAATTGTAAATGTCCAGCAAACTTTTAACACATATTAGGCTCGTACAATGCAAAGAGAAAGTGGCAGTGATCTCTTCACTACTCCCAGCTGCTATTGGCCACATGACATGATAATAATAATAGCTTGCATTTCTGCAGAATATTTAGCTTCAGGAAAAAAACGTGAAGGATGTTGGGCTGCTCTTGAGTAATTTATGAATTCCATATGTTTATAAGTGTCTTTAAATACTGTGAGGGATTTACAGTATGAAAATGTGTTTGGTCCTGGGAGGTGCTGACTGTCCATGGGCAAGGAGGAATATATTTGCATTTAGAACATGCTGCAAATGACATCTGCTTTGATGTCATACATCTGTACAGCTGTGGGGTTTAACAAACTCTGGCCACCTGGAAATGATATGTCCCAGGCAAGGTACAGAGGGGAACCAAAATTCCAGGACACCAAGTCAAACAACTTCTGAAGAAGGCAAGAAACAGACTTGCAGGGAAAACTAATGAAGAAATACCATTGAAGTTCTCTGCTGAAGGCTGACAAACTTCTAGGTAAGATAGGTGTATTAGACCTACAGCTTTCAAAACCTTCTAGTCTTCTGTTCTAAAGGATCAAACTATGCTGTGGTGTTAAGAAGGCTGCCCCACAAAAGGTTCCAGAGAAGTGACTATTCTGCCTAAAAGGAACTTGTGGGATGAGGCCGACAAATGCACAAGTTACTACAATCCAAGACCTAGTCTAGGGCCAGGAAAACTGTAGTCTTCTTCTCAGGGAAGTATGAAGTGCCCTCTGGGGGACCAAAATATCAGGCATAAGAGAAATGCATCCTGTAAACCATCCAAGATAGGGACAAGGGTGAGGGGCTGAAAACTGCATCCTCCATTGATGTGGACAATCTTTCATGACATTGAAAGTTCATGGCAAATACAGATGTGTTGCTTGAAACAAGAAAAGGCTTAATTTTGACATATTCAGTCAACAAGTTTTCACTTTTCCTGTTCCCAAATGAAAACATTCTGCTTTGTTGAAGTGCCCAAATCACCTCAGTTAACATTCATATGCATCTCTGGCTGATGTAGAGAGTGCTGTAGCTTGGGTGTTGCAGGCCAGCATTCACCACTGTGGTTACAGGTACCTGACCAAGTTTCCTTGCTGTCCCTTCTTCTTGGCCCCGAGGTCCATTGGATCCCGTGGGTCACCACAAGACCTTCTCAGAAAGGGGAACTTTCCCAATGCAGGGAATGTGGTCTGGTCAAGTGGGACCTGTGGTTTGGAGGGAAGAGAGCATGGCCATCTGAGTTAAAAACTTTCAAAATAGAACATGCTGCAGCTGGGAAGGCAGAATAAAGCTGGGCAGACTACAAAAAAAGTCAGTTTTGTCAGTTCAGTAGACCATAATGCACTGAAAATGCTGATGCAGTTTAAAATTATTATGTTAGGGTTGGTTGGTTGGTCTTTTTTTCACTGATGGAGAACTGAAGTATTTAAAGACGTAAAAATCTTTTGAAAGATCATCTAGGCAGAATCAAAATAACCAGCCTGAGTTAAAAACAGGTTGCCTTGGATTATACAGCAGACAATATAGAAGCCTCATATGTAATCCACCAGACCACGGTGCATCCCAGGAAAGTCATTAAGTTTGCGTCCTGTTTCTGTGGAAGTCAATAGCAAAACTTCCACAAATTTTGCTAGCTGCAAAAGTTCACCTCTTGGATGCAGTTTTTACATTCCTGTAATGGTGAACAAACCTCTCTCTTTTAAAGGTGAAAAAGCAGGATCACAACAGCACAAGCAGATATTTTCTGTGAAACTTCCATTGCCAAATGAAGGAAATAGTAATGTAATTTAGCTTGCTGGTGACCATTGTTCAAAGTGCATTCCCTGGTTAACATGCAAAGCAGATGGAATAAGCAGGTTCATCTCTTCCGAAGTATCCCTTATAATTATGTTTTTACAATATTCCAGGGAAAAGAATTTTTATCTTCTTCTGTATTTGATTTCCCATGCTTCTATGAAACCTAAAGAGAACTTTTTGTAGAAGATAGTATTGGGTAGAAAATAGTGGAATAGTGTTTTCCTAGTTCTGAGTGAATGGTCAGCCTGAAATTACCATTAAACAGCACTTGGTATAAAAGATAAGGGAGGACTTTAGCAATATCCTAAACAATAGACTTCTCTGAAAATATTTGAATACTTAAGTCATACTTAAATGCTTGCATTTATCTGAGTTTCCCCTTCCCAGATAATGAAATTACAGGGAAAGTACTGATATCACTTAAACATTTTAAAATAATAATGATTATAATAATAATTCTATTGTTAATAATGCTTGGCATTAATTCTTAATAATTATAACAAATTAATAACAAAAAAGTAATAATAAATAAAAATAAACAAAAAGGAATAAAAGCCAAGGATTTTTACTGGAAAATAGATTTTTATTTTCTTGTGATGAGATCTGAAAGAACTTTCTAGCAATGTTTTATCTCTGTTTAAGAACTGTACTAATCTTGCCTCTTGGCATTTTAGCTAAATTACAGCACATCACTGTCTCATGAAGTTTTCTTATTTTTATTGTGGCCATGAAGCAAACGAGGCTTTCTTCAGTGTATCATTTTTCTGAAGAAAGTCTAAGTAATGAATTATCTGCCTTGGCATGAGAATTTTGGGTAATTGAAGTTTCATGCAAGGGTTTTCCAGCTCTGTTTGATAGTACTCTGGAGTTGTGAAGGACTCACTAGAGCTGGTGGAAATTGAAATGGTGGACAAACCTCCTTCACACTGCACAAACTTCTTCACACAGTGAATTATATCCAAAATTAGTTTCCCTAGGCCACAGGTACTGGGGCAAAAACCAGACACTTTGATTTTAAAATCTTCATATCTTTTCCAAAAAAACCTCCAACCCCTTTCTAAACTAAAGCTTAAAGAAAGTGCAACAGGGCCATTCATATTTTTCTGCCTTCTGTCTTCAACATGCTTGAACATGCTTCAGCACATGCTTCAACAACATTTGAGGAAGCACATGCTGAAGTGACCTTCATTAGCTAGGAATTAGGTGTATAAAACAATAGAGAAATCTTTCTGCTGTGGTGCTGCCGATATGATCCTGCATTCAATGATGACAGCTTTTTCTTTTTATGGACAACAAGACAGCAAATCTCAAAAGAATGCAATGAGGGAGTGTTTTAGGTAGCATTTGCCAACACTTCTTCTAAAGTTATTAGAGGAGTAGACACTACCAACAGCCTCAGAGGCAGCACACATAGTTGCCTTTCTTCTGCATTTACAAAGTTAAAGAGTGGTGGGTTGTGGTTTAAGGTACCACAAAAAATTATTAAAGAAAGGATAATGGAGGTCCAAGGAGAACTAAGCATCTAAAGGGCAAATTCTTACACTTAGCTTTTAGAATTAAAGTTTGGGAGATATCAGAGTCAACAATGAAGCAAGACTCCCTTTCTATCTTAACTTCTGCTCTCCTGCTGCTCTTGAGATCATGTGAGCCATTAATTAAATTCTCTCTTTACCTTTCTTTCAAGCCTCACTGTTTATTGCACTATCATCCTTCTGTCAGCTCTTTCTATCACAAACCTGCCTCTGCTCAGAAACACTCACCAATTCCAAACACCCCCATAACATACATGCTGAGACAGACCAAACCTGAGACTGAAACAAGTATTTTACACCTTGGAGTGATTTTTCAAAGTCTTGAATTTCCATTCCTCCATTACAACCTAAGCTCTACAGAGTGCCCAAGATGTAGAACTGCCATCATTCACTTTTCATAGATAAAAAAATTGCTTAAGTGGAAAAAATCAAGCCTCTCCATTTTCAATACCAAAATCCACATCTCTTGAGCATCAGCTTCCTGCAGTAGTAAAAAAAAGCCACCCCACCTCTTTAGACAGATGGTGACCTGCTTATATGTCTCTTCGAGGATGTTTTGATTTGAGCACTGTTTTGTGCCCTTCATAGGGCACAATTAAAAAAGGCACTTAAGATGTTTGTTTCATCTAATTTACTATAGTTTCTGAGCTTCCTTGTTCAAAGACCTAAGGATACCTTATTTCGTTTAAGTCTTGAATGAAAGCAAGCATTCAGGAGTAACTGATTTGCCTACAGTTTACCTACAACAGTTCCTGAGATCCCAGCATACAGAACTTTACTTAATCTGACACCTTGTCATTCTTTACAGATATCTGGATATGAAATACTGCACTGGAGGGCAACAAAGAGCCAAGGGACTGTTGTCTTATTTGCTTAACCAGCCATTTACTTGTAAAAGCTACCATGGTTGGGGAAGGAAAGACAATTCAGTCTTTGTATAAGGAACATCAGACCTTACTGATGGCTCCTCTTGAAAATCTAAAAGAAAGATTGTTGTGGTGCATTATTAGAGAGACTAAGAATATAGCCAAAATGTGGTATCAAGGCTGTGAATTAATGTGAAGGGGAGATGGCTCATCCCATGCTGCATTATGGGACTGCTGGAATGAAATGGTGGAAGAGAAAGGAGGGGTGAGGGGGGGAAGGGGAAAAACAGAGAAATAAGAGAAATTCATAAAGCAATACAATTCCAGGAATGAAAGTATTCTGATACTGGAGAGTGTAATGCTGTTGTAGAAGAGAGCAAAAGAGAGATGTTGATGTGGAGATAAGGAAAATAGGGTGGGGGAGATAGATAGCAAACCCCAGAGATGATCTGTTGTAAGATTCAAGTCAAATGATGTAGAGAGATACATTCCCATACTGGAGTGCAGAGGTCTGGCTGCCTTGACACACACTGCTCTTGACTCTCCTTCCCCTTGGAGAATTCATCCTACACTCTCCTGGAGGCAGCCACAGAGCTGAAAACATACAGGATATCTGAAGTGATGCTCAAATGCCAAAGACAACAGCTTCTTAGACAATGTGAAGAGAGCTGGCAGTCATGACAGATTTGGGATCTGAAGGTTACGTGCTTAGTGTGTTCCCCTGTGCTCATGGTCTATGGATGCCCCTCAGACATATTTAAACTTTATTTCCTTACCAACAGCTTGTATATGCATTTTTCATGTGGAATGTTTAAAATAGCAGTAGAAAGTAATAATAATAAAAAAAACAACTTAGAGCCTTGCAGGTAAATTCAAGGTTGTGCTCTTGGTGCCTCCAGCTCAACTTGTGTCATCTTCTTCTGGAGTCTGGTACACCCTCTCTGGGGTTTGGTGTGTTCAGGGTGCAGAGGGCACTTAGGCATCAGCGAAGATTTTTTTTTTCTTAAAACTGATCTATTGCTTGCTAAGTCAATCCATCTTCAGAGGGACACAGCTACTAGTCAGTCTTCTCAAACTCCATGGATTAGCAACAGATGTTTTCTCAGTTGTACAATGGAAAACATTTTTTTTTTTTAATTCTTCTGAAGGAAGCGACATATTTCTGTGGACTTGGTACAGTCTGCTATGGTTTGGGTACAGTCTTCACCCACAATAGCTTTGGTAACAACACATATAATATAAGACAACAATTTTGCCTTCAGTTATTTAAGAGAAACCCGACTCCACTCCCGAGACAATATAACTCCGGCCAAAGGAAGTTCAGTTGGCTTCTTCTTTCTCTGAAAAACAGACCACACAATTGTGGTGGATGAAAGAGTAGCCAAAAAATTAAGAGATCATTTTCAGACAAATATATATATTTTTTTCAAATACACTGTTTTTCCCTGTCCTCCCACTCTTGTGATATGAACTACTGCATATGCTTCATGAAATCACCATCTACTGCTCAGTTGTTTATTTTTGTAATCACTGGATTTTATTTCATTTGTTTGCCTTTTGACCCTGTTTTGATTATGGAGAATTTTAATGATCAAGGGATCTCCAGATTAAAGTCTCTTTAATGCAATGTGCTATCCATAGAAAACTGGAGGAATTTCATCAAGAATATTGATACTCTGTTTTATCCCTGCAATCAGACAAATACTTAAGTTACTACCAAGGGATTTTGATTCCTCTAATACCTTTTCTCCTGATATTGTTCTTTTATCAGATCACTTTGTGATATTCACTTAAAGCTTGAAATCCAACCACATGGTTTATTTTAGATTATTTAAAAATCTGCCAGCTTCTTCCAGTAACTTCATAGCTGAGTCAGGTTTGTTGACCCCTGTAGCTGCTTGCTCTCAAACAATCTGCTGAATTGTACAATGCACTTCTGAGCAAAATGTTAGACTTGAAATGCCACCAAGTGTATTCTATTTCTGAAACACCACGGTGTTCTAAATCAGTCAGTGATTTGAAAGTCAATGGAATGAAGCTCAGGAGAAATAAGAGAACTAGACTTACTGCTAATTTGATATTTGGAAGTGACATTTCATTCTGCATGTGGATGCTGGAAAAGCTGCCAAAACAGGCTTTGCTAAAATATCATAATTACTGGTTCCTCTAATCCCCAAATACAACATTGTTTGATGAAAACAATGTATTCTTCAGTTTCTTTGCTCCGCCATCTATTGTTTTATACCAGTCATTTATAAAAGGAAATGTCTTACTTGCTAAAATGGAGTACTTGAGTCACCAAAGAAATTATTTGAATAATTTCTTCTCCCTCTGCATTATCAGTCTTGATTTAAGCAGCAGGTCATTGTGTTCTGATTATCTCATGTTTTAACCATTCAACTCCTTTTGCTTTGGCCTTTTCTCTATCAAAACGAACCTCACTTTTTCCTCCCTGTAAAAGCCTCCATACTTGTTATGCCACTGTGACATGGTTTCGCTAATCTTTGTGGTGTTGGATGGAGGCCACTGTGGTGTGTCATGTCGTGGGACACAGCTGTCTGAACTCAGTTTTGCTATTGGGCATTCAAGACTTCATCAGTCAGAAGTGCCAACTCAGCCTGTGCCTCAGTTGCAGGTCTTCTTTTCCAGAAGGTCTCAGCCACTCCTGAATAGCAGGTACCCAAGGATATGATTGCTGTCTGTGATCAGTGCTTTCTGCCAGAGAAGCAAGATCATGCTGGTATCACATCTGAGTTCAGGAAGTGCCCTTCTAGCCATGTGTACCAGTAACCAGAACTGCCTTCTGCTGCATTTCTCCCATCCAGCAGTTCTGGCCATCATGCTCTCTCTGAAGCTGGACAAAGCATTCATTCACCCAGTTGGATTATACATAAGCTGTTTCAAACTGAGGACCTTCATATTTTTGTCAAGTGCTCTAGCCTATTCCCAAGCTTGCTGTGTTTGTGTTCAACTGCAAACAGTGCTTGGAAGCTGAAGGAACCCAAGCTTTGTATGTTCTTGGTGAAGGACTTGGCAGGGTTTGATTTGTAACAGCAGTATATTGTTCTTGCTTGGCTTTAAATCTTAGTACTGCACTTCTTCAAGCAACTTGCTGACACTCCAGAAACTTAGGAGGAAGGATGATGGTGTTCGGACATCTGATGACAGATTTTGGTGGTGGTCACTGTACAGAGCTGACTGCTCTGCAGTTTGGACCCTCCTGTTGCGAGAGCATTTTGCTGGCATCATGTTCAGAGGCACTGGTAAGTCTGCGGGGTATGTGATGAGGACCTGTCTCAGAACTGAGGCTCCTTTAACAATACCATTTTTCCAGTCATCTTGATAAGGTTTTTAAGCCATACATTTCTTTCCAGAATTCACTGTTATGAGAAACCTCTCTATCCTCTGCTAGCTGGGGCAGGCATGTTAGTGACAGCCCACATACACTGAAATCTCTCTTTGTGTTGTGCTGTCGAAACTTCTCCTCCAGGTGTGTTATTTTCATTATATAGCATTTAGATTAGTGTTACTGTTTGTTTAACTTCTTTGTAGCAGATCTAATTTCCAAAGCTGCTTGGAGCCTTTTGTCATGCTATTTTACTATTTTTCCTCATCTGCTTAGACTTAAGCACTCTGTATATGATAAAAAATTGTTTTATTTTCCTGTAAAACACCTTGGATACTGAATACAACCCATATGGCCGTTTGAGGAAACAGCATCTCCCAAAGAGGGTGTTGAATGTGCACAAATATGTGCTTGTTTTTTACTAAGGGCACCTGCCAGAACCCTGCTGACACATCAAGTGTAAAAAAATATTTGGCATCAGTCATCTCCTCCAAAATGTCCTTGTAGATATTGGAAAATATTCTCTTTTATGTATTTATTTAATTCTGCAGGATATTTCCTGGTCCTCATAGCCACATCTATACTGGAAAAGTAAACATGCCATGGCATGTTCTCTAGTACTGAGGCCAGCTGGAATGGATATGAACTGAGTCCATGCTAGTAAATTTGCTGTCCTTCAAAATGGTGACAAGTTAGTAGGGATGGGCCCTGGAATGATTTAATCTACTTATAGAAACATAATTTGAAAGGAGTAACTCAGGATTCAGACTGGGCACTATGTAGCTGCCTTGTAGCAAGATGGAGGTGGCAAGAGCAAGAAGTCTTGTGATGGTAAGAAGGTTAGTGATGGCAGGAGGAAAAAGAGGCAATTAAGAAAGATGTTCTTGGGTAAGTGGCATCATGTAAGTTGTATGTTGAACATGTATGCTCATGTGAATGGCATCCTGTTCTCCCTGGATGGAAGGAATCCGGGGCAGCCCAGATCACCTTTGTGCTGGGCCCTCATAGAGATCTGCAAGTGAACACTCAATTTTGCTCTTCCCCATGTTGGTCTGCAGAGCCCCAGAGCAGAGCACAGAGACTCATGGAGGGGGACAGGCATCCTGAGGCAGAAGCTGGTGACACAGAGGGGATATTTAGCATGCAATGAAAGGTCACTTCTGTCCGTTCTTGCTTGCCTTATGGCCCATGGTCTCTTGGCCAGCAGAGAGGGATGCCACATGGAGTGACCACCACAGACTGCAGCACTGCCTGGGCTTTTGGGGTGTGCAGTGACCTTGGAGAGGGCTGGGTTCTCCTGGCTCTGCTGGTGATTCCCAATAGGCCTCCTTGATGAAACCCAGGGGGGTCATCAAAGAGTTAGGCAGTGGGTACCATCAGGTCTATATAGTGACACCAGGGACAATATAGGACATAGACAATCTGGGCAATGAGAATATTCAGCTCCTGCATTAGCCCTTGTATTTATTTGTACCTAGGAGAACTAGGGGAACTGGTGATGCTTTTTCATCCTTATTTTATGACTTTCAGTCCAAAAGCCTTCCTTGATTTCCTAAGATTTTGCCCCTTGGTCTCTTTGTTAGACCAAGAATTTGGCATATCTTTAAGTCGATGAAAGTTTCATCAAAACATAACATACTGCATTTAGATTTGATAGATTGCTTTAGCTAAAAAAGTCAAGAGTTCTGTTAATCACTCTGAGTGCAACAATTTGCTATTTTATTTTATTGGATTTTATTTCAAAATGCATTCAAGGTGCAATCAAAACAATTAATGTTAGAACAGAATTTGTTTTCAAGTAGGAGGTTTGACCTAAAACATTTGTTATAGTTTTTTACAAAGTAACCTTGAATACTTTATGCAAGACTGACTGGAATGTGAATAGGCATTGATTTAAACATTAACTTGTTTTGCTTTGTTTCTCTTTTATACCTCTTCCTGTCTAAATGTCTCTATACAGATATTTATATGTATTTCTGGCAATCACCAAATAAGAATGTAAAGCTACACACGACTGAGCTACAGTTGCTATTTTGAGTTGGCTACTTCTAGCAGTAATCATTTAAGACTTACTAGTAGCTATTATTCCTAGCTATGTAATTATTCGGTATAGCCCCAAATGATGATATTCTCTTACATCCAAGTGGCTGAAAGAATTGTAGTCCATACACCAACCCCATCACATACAGGCACCTGTGTCCTTCCCAGAGACAAGACCCTGAAGCCTTTTTGCCCTCAGCTTAGGTTTTGCAACCTAAAAATGTTGTGGAGTCAGTTGTCAGCACTCTCTGAGCATTGGGAAGGGTAAGGCTCTTCCCAAAAGCACCGCACCGGGGTGGGAGATACCTTATACCAAATGCCCCTGGACTATGGCCCCACTCAGGGGATGCCTGTGTACTTTGCAGAAGCTGAGTCCTGTCTCAGGAGCAGGTTCCTGGAGGACCACACATGGTCCCCTGGGACAGACACCCACTGCAGAGGTATGTAAGGTGCAAGTTCTGGGGCTGAAAGAAGGACCTGGGAGTGACCTGATGATAACTGGGCTTGAATAGTGTTGCCATATCTGAGCCATGCTCTGACACAGGACAATGATGTGCCCTGTCCTTTGCTCCTTTCCTTATGCCAGGCTTCTGTTTTCTGCACATGTTATTAATGAGGAGACATCACATTTTTCTGAACGATATGTGGAGCAATTTCAGCCTGGTTGGGTAAGTGCATTCTTCATGGAGACCAAAGTCTTCTCATTGAAATCCATATTGGATTTTACCTAGTAAATCACAGATAATAGGTCTAACACTGAGCAACTATCAGTACTGTCAGCTCTCCTTGACCTGGGGTGATGTGAGGCAGGAATTTAATCTTCCCCAGCAAGCATCAGCTCCTCTTTGGCCCCGTTACCTCCATTGCTGGGCTCAGGAGCAGACTGCTGAGCTGCAGCGTGGTCTCTGGGTCTCTGTCTGGGTGTCTTGTGTAGCTGCCAGCATTCACTGACACTCTCTCCATAACCCTCAGCAACACATTCAGCTCTTCTGCTTTTCTAGGCCCTACTTGCTTTGATGATTTAGTGTTTTCTTTGATTCTGGCCCCAGGCTTGGAAAAGTGAATGCTGCCAACCTGCTTGGAGCCTACAGGGTATTTTACAATTAATAGCATCCCTATTGTTTCCTCCAAGACCACTTGGTATTTTCAGCCTGAACTTATCTTTGCCATTGTTTCATTTCCTCTTTGTTTCCCCTAACAGCCTGTTTTGATTTAACTCTATGTGGTCAGGCATGACATAGATTAAACTGAGTGGTGTATAACATTTGAAAAGTGCACGAACAATCATCTTTATGTAGTGGCAGTTTGCACACTGATACTTGCTTTGCATATTTCTCCTGCTGAATTGCCATCAGACCTGCACCTGCAGTCTGGTTCTAGCTGGAAACCCACATATTTGCACCTCAAAGTACCTGGCAGCAAGCAAAAAACTGAGTTAGTGCTTGGGCTGATATGCCTCTCTTTTAGTGCTTTTTCTCAAAGGAAAATTGGCTTTGGTCTAAACATTTTGTGGGAACATCTGCTTTTTGCAGAGACTTTTTCTGAAGTTTATTTTTGCCAGTTTTCACCACCATTACTGCTCATTTTCCAACCAACATTAACAACCCCAACAAAAAATACCAGCCTCAGCTCTTGAAAGTGTACCCCCTTAGGTGTCTTCTTTACGAGCTACGAAAGTCTGCATGAGGTTGCCCAAACATATGTTTGTGTATTTAACATCTCTCAAAACCTGGCAGATGTTACCCTCTCTATCGTGTTACAGTGCAGAGTTTTCAGGTGTAATTCCTTCGTCTGGAAAACTTTCCCCTGCACGAAGTGTGGGCTTGCAGCAGGCTGATCCTTTGCTCATGCAATCTAGTGCTAATCTCTTGGCCCCCATCCACGAAGCTGACCAAATCACAGAGCCCTTTCTCAGAGAGGCATTTATTCTGTTTCTTTAGTGAGGGATAATTAATAGGCTTTGGATTCCCACCAGCCACTTGAGTGAATGGACGGGACAGCAGGAAACAAGGATGAGTAACACTGGAGTCAGAAGTTCTTAGAAAGAGAAGTCCTCTTCTGCTTTGACACTATTTTGATTGCTTATCACTTCTTGATGTAAAAAAAAAAAAAAATTGGCTTCCAAGCTATGATGCTAATAAAGCACTGCATTTTTTTGTGCCTCGAGCTCCCCTGGCTTTTCCTGAGCTTCCACCAGGGATTAATTTGGCCCAAAGCATCCACTCACAACTTCTATGGTTGCGGGGGTAGGCAGGCTTTCTGGCATGTGCTATGCCGAGTCATTACAAATTCTGTCTCTGGGACACAGCTGTGCTGGGGCTGCTGCTCTCTCTCACAGACACTTCATGCAGCCTCAGGCTGCTGACGCTGCTTCACCTCGCTGCCTTTCCACCTTGCCTTCCCTGGCTGGGCCAAAACATGGTTATTGCTCTACTTTCCCCCCTGCCCTTCGTGGGCATCAGTGTCATGGATTGCTTGCCACCTCTGTGCCCTGCGGGCATCCATTCGGCTGTGTCATATGCAGCTTTCACTCAGGGACATCCTGGAGGCTGCTTCTCCTACAGCATATGATGGACTCTGAAGCAGCAATTGAGTGCCTGACTAACACTTCTAGGATCTCAGCTCTTCCTTCGACAGTGCTAGTATACGAGGGAGAACAGCACTCTAGTCTCGCGTCTCCAATCCATGTGATTTTTCTCCAATTGACACGACAATTTTCTAATAGAATTATTTTTTACCTGGCGATCCAGATAAAAGAAAGATCTGGTGGTTGTGACTAGAAGTTAGCCAGAATTTGAGCAACTTATTCACAGTGTTTGTTTTTTTAAAAAAAAAACACAGGAAAACCCCAACACAAAAATCTTTACTTCTATAGTAAAACCCAGAAAGGTTTTGAGAAGTAAATACTATTCCAGATTCTACCAGAACTTATTTGTTCTTGTGGGAGAAAGAGGAAGGGGATGATGAGAGAAAGGTATGGCTCTACTGACATTGACCCTGCATCCAGAGCTGGGAATAGAAGGGGATTAAAATGAAACAAGTCCTAAATTTTCTTGGTCCGGGGATTTACCTTAGCAAAACTAAAAAATCTTGCTATTTTTTAAAGAGATGGCAAGTCCCCAATTTTGTCTTCTTTTACTTTTGTAACTTTTCCATCATACAACCAAATTTTGGAGGTAGAAGAGAGATTACAGTGTTTTTCTCAGATTTTCTCAGACATTCCAGATACCTAGAATTTAGTCCTGAACAGCCATGATAACACTCTTTGGACCAAACTGTGGCTCGTGACCCTCTCCGAGCAGTGGGTGTTAGCCACTGTGCTATACACTGCTCTATACACTATCCCTGGAGGTTTTTAACAGATGGATTGACATAGTGCTTAGAGACATAGTTGAGTAATGTGGGTTCTTTTGTATGGTTTACTTCTGTTTTTTTATCAGAGTTAGGTTGGTGGTTGGACTAAATGATCTTAAATGTCCCTTCCAACCTAGACGACTCTATGATATTTGGTGAATTACACCAAACACAATTTATCCTACTGCTTTCCACAGAGGTTATAGAGAAGAAGGAGGTGGCAGTCTGTGAATGTCTCCCCTCCTTTCCAGGGCAGCTCTAGAGAGAGGTGGCAGGATTCCTTCAGCCAAGCCTTGTGTGTGCCACCCTCCTTACTACCAGTGTAAGTCACCAAGTGGTGGTGTCCATCTTAGAGACAGGACATTATTGATCTTCCTGTGAGGTCAGTAGGCTTTGCTACAAAACATCTCTTAAATCTGGGCCTGGGTTTAAAATTCCACACCAGCTGCCAGCACTAGTACTCTCACTTTGACTTTTCACTTGATAGGTCCCAACCTATAGCTCTTTTCTCCTTGCAGCTGATGCCACCACTAAAAGACAAGCAGCCCCAACGTTGTCACAGTATGTCTTGCTGTAAGGATCCTGGAGACATCTCTGCAGTGTGTTTGCCCTACAACAGACTATTTCATTCTCTTTCCTTTTGTTCCACCTGGAAAAGCAGAAGGTCCATGCAGCCCCTGTGTAAATACCCATGGCACCATGCACAGGTGCTGCCCACATGCCACCCCCAGCGTGCGGTGGCAGGTCACAGAGCAACACATTCTGTTTTCCTCATTTCTGCTGCACAGAGGTTCTTTGAAAGCAGCCTGTGCCTCCAGAGTAAAACCTCAGATATATCAGGCTAAGTTAATTTGTGGGCTAGACAAGCTTCACAGTATCCCTGTAAGGGTTTTGCACAGAATGTACCGGTTTCTGCAGACTTGGACAGAGTTCTCCTTCCCGAGTCAGGCGATGGGAGCCAAATTCAGATGTGAATCTGAGTTCTCCAATTCTGGAGGGAGTCTGAGTTGGTGTATTTTACACCTTCTTCCGCCTCCCCTCGTCCCAGGAGTGCATTACGCTGACCTAGCTTCCCTCAGATTTAGTTTTCATTTATGTTCACCGAGATGCACTCAGGCTCACATCCACCGGCCACAGTATAAATCCCCTGGCTTTTTACACGAGCTCTGAACTTGGCCATCCAAAGTTGCATTTAAGGAATTTAAGGAAGTCTTAAGTTAGTTAACCCTCCACCAAAGGGTTGAGAGAGAGGAGTGGAGCAAGAATAGCAGCTAATAGGAGAGCATAAGTTCAAACTTCTCCTTTTCTTTGCCTCCTAACACAGTTGCTCCTGATCACTGGTAACTGAATATTATTAGTTGGCTGAAGATATTAACTTAAGATACTCCTAAAAGTTTATGTTTAAAATATGGAGCAGGGGAACATTCTGATGTATTTTTGGGACCCTGGTCCAGTGCTGACAACCACCAAAGCCTCGAGCCAATCCAGAGCAACAGAGTTCAAGTGTGATTTCCTCCCATCATTTGACCCAGGATGGGCTTGGGTTACACATGGCCCACAGCTTAGTCAAAGATCAAGCATTTATCTGTGCCATACTACTGTATGCACGTTAACATGCATCTCATCATCAACAATGTAATTATCAACACTTTTCTCATTATTGATGGTATTATCATAAATTTAATTATCAACATATATTCTATTGATATCTTGAAGACAGCTATTTACCTCTTTGGAAGAAAAGAAAGACCTATTGAAAAGCACATTTACAGTTAAAAGCTTAACATATGTCATTAAGAATATATCTCAGTTCCTATTGAAGAGTGACTAAACTTTGAGCCCCCTTGGATATTTTGATTTAAATCACCTAATGACAATGATCACATACCCTGAGTCATATTTTAATCATGGAATCATAGAAAGGTTAGAGTTGGAAGGGACCTTAAAGACCATCTAGTTCCAACTCCCCTGCCATGGGCCAGGACAGCTTCCACTAGACCAGGGATGGGGCATCCACAACTTCTCTGGGCAACCTGTTCCAGTGCCTCACCACCCTCAGAGTAAAGAATTTCTTCCTAATTTCTAATCTGAATCTCCTCTCTTTCAGTTTAAAACTGTTACCCTTCTTCCTATCACCACATTCCCTGATGATTTCTCTGTCTTCACAGTTGTGCAATAACATTGTTGTGAATGAAGAGAAGAGTTTGTGCCTGGTACCTCCTGGCAGATACAGACCTTACAGCGTTGGTAACAGAAGCTGGTCTGTATAACTTTGAAATAATAAGGGCTTCGGTACCAAAGGTTTACTGTAAATGTCAGGGTTGTTTGCTGGTGGTAACATGTGAAGGAAGCATCCTGCAAAGGCTGCACTTTCACTTTAGTTGAGATACTGCATATCCAGTCTCAAAAACTTTGTTTTGTAGATTGCATGTACCAAGTTTAATTTTTTTCCAGTATATAATGTCACTATAGGATGTGTCTCATTAACTTACCAAACATGTAGGTTACCACTTTGGGAGATTCTGCATCTTTTTCAGATTTAAGGGGCACCCAAACGCAGAAACCCAAACCCATTTTCACCACAGAAAATGTTCTTTTTTTCAATTCAGAAGCAAGGCTGGTGAGTCTGAACACAGATCCTACATGGTGACTTTGCTGTCTGACTATCTAGTGTGGAGGCACGCTCACACTGAAATCAAAAGTGTGAAGCATACTAGATGTTCATATGCTGTACCTGAGCCAGCTTTGAATGGCCATTTTTCAGAGTGCAACTGTGGCATCATGAACATAATGTCTGAAAAAAAGGCTGGACAACGTCTTAAAAATTACCTCTTTTGGGGATATTAGATGTTTTTTTAAAAAAGCTACTTGGAAAGCTTCACCATCAAAATTTACAGTGAAATAGTTATGGTCACATTTGCTTTGACTTAATTGTTTGATGGAAAAGATCTTAAACTTTTTAGGCAACGATTTTTCAGCAGCACTTGTGGGCACGATGTTGACAAAGTCCTCAGGGAGACTAAGAATTGTACATATCTTGTGGGGAAGAACAAGTTGTTTGCATGAAATAGTTTTCCCATCCACATCAAATTTGGTTGGCTTTGGTGGTACTCCACACCACGATTACCTGTGGTGTTCTCGCTCTCTGGATGAATAACGTGCTTCAGTTTTCTGAGCTGCTAAGCTGGTACCTTTCATCAGCACTAAATTCACATTGAAAGGAAAAGGAAATGAAGCCATTATACTTCAGTTAAGGAAATGTTCCAAGAGTGAAAATAGCATAGCTTTAATGCTTTCTCGTGACAAAGGGACAGTTTTCACAGGTTATGCATGATAGAAGTATCATTTTTCATTGGGTATTACTGTCAGAGAGACATTGAAAAGATTTTGCAAAGGGTGTGATTTATTTATATAGGATAAACAACTTCTCCTTCCAAACATGAATTAAAGTCAAGGTTGTATGTGCTTGAATTTTGAAGTTTCTCTTATATCATCTTCTTCCATTGCTTGCCAAAGTGGAAGAGACAGAAGGCCCCATGAAGAAAACATCTCTCAGCATTAGCCAAATTAGGGAACACCTGCTTTGAAATGAAGAAAGGTGATATCTCAGAGCAGTTTATTCCATCAACAATTTCCAGCATTCTCAGGACATCTGTAAGTAGTGTAATCTCAATTTCCTTTTCCTCAGCACTTTATAAAATCGAACATATGTGAAGAGAGAAAGAGGAAAGATAACTGATGATGTTTAGATGTGATTACACTACTGCTGTGGCTTAACAACTGAGTTAGAACAGCACTCTGGAAACAGCAAAGACAATGAATTCCCTCTTTTTTCCTTGTTGTAATGACTATCTCCACCAAAGTTCAAGGAAAAATACATTTTCCCTTAGCAAAGAGCAGGCCCACTTTTCTGACTTGAATAAAAAAATGTTGAAATTAATAATTCAGCTATTTCTTTTTCACTTTGGATTCTTTTTTATTCCTTCTCTCCATATTCATCTCTTTTTGTTAAACAGAAAAAGGAGGAACTACTCTGAAAATAAAGAAAGGACCAACAGTTTTACCTTTCTCTGCTGCTTTTAAACGTTAGGGGAAGGATTAAGTTGACATTTAGACCAACATGGAAATCAGATACACATTCTTCCCATCTTCATGGTCTGTGACAAGTCTTTTAAACTTCTGATGCTTCAATTCCATTTGTATGTACAAAGGCTGCGTAGAGCACCTGATTTGGACTCAACTGATACTTGTTTCATTCATCTCTGTGAAGCTCTAAGTGAAGCTCTAAAGACCAGAGTATACAACTATATAGGCTGGTGTGTCCGTCTTCTCCTAAGGTGGAGGAATACTGTTCACAGGTGAGAAAGAAATGGGTTGTTAATATTGCATTCATTTAAGAGACTGGCATTTGCCCAAAGTATGCTTTTTAAACTCAGGTACAGAGCTGATTCCCTACAGAGCTTTGTCCCTGCCACTAAGCTCAGACTGCACTATTCCTGCTCACAGACCTAAACCTTTCCCGGTCCAAGAAGTTTTACTGTTCCTGAGGATGGATCCCTTCTATGAAAACCAGCTGGATGGGCAGAAGGGACTGTCATCCTCTGCTCTCTTCCCTTTCCAACTCAGTCTTCTCATCCCCTCCTGCCTACAGATATTGCCACCCTACTGGGGCTGCTTTGGTACATTTTCTAACCCTTGTCAGTCCAAATCAGGCAGATTACTTCAAGGACTAGTGTTTACTAACCTGGATGAATCAGATGAGGTGGTGCTCTTGTGAGTAGATCATCTGGCAGACTTTAGTGAGACAAGGGAGAGTAGATGGGATTCCTCTTACCCCATAACAGATTCTAGTATAAATTTTGCTGATTTTTTTTTTTTTTTACAAATGGGATTTGGGGAAAGAAAAGCACACTGAAGCAAGTGGTAATTGGCTAACTTCTACAGAAGCAGACAGAAAAATGGGCAGTTGTAGTCTATAGACGGGAGATCATTTACATCCAAAACAGCCAAAGGCAAGACTAGAACAAGTTAATCTGTTTCATATCATGTCCTGGCTCTAGTTGTTTAGCAGCATAACATTCTTGGTCATTTCAGCTCCTGTTCTCTTGGTAGATGAAGGTTTTCCTTTTGGACGTTGACTGCATTTCACCACACGCTTATGGTGAATAACAACTTCTGGGCCCTGAGAAGACCCCTAACCAGAAATCAACACCAGAACAAACACAGCTGGGCCAAGCTGCTTACTGACACAAATCAATATATAGTAACTGCTAGTTTAAGCCAAATTCATGTCAGTGGCCAGGTGCGTCAGGTATGACTCTACCATATACAAACTCAAAGGTTTCTCTGTTCCCATTTTCTGCTCACTGCAAAAGTGAAAAACCCTATGACAATTCATAAACAAGGTTTGGATCCTGGATGAGGGAATAGGGTTTTTTTTGCTCCCCCACATCACTTTTCTCCCTTCACAACAATGTGGTGTCTCAGCTTCATACAGCAATTTGTATGCAGATGACATTAAATGCAGTTTAGTACCTGCAGCCCTGGATGTCACGTTCTTCCCTTGCAAGAGACTTTAATGAGCTATTAAAGGGCAAAAGAAGTCACAGAGACCCAATATGGCTGAACCTGGGATTTCTGCCAGCAGTGGAAGCTGTAGTCAGTTGAAGGCTGCCCAATCTGTCCAGACTTCATGAGCAACAACACGTTGGGGTCAGACTCCAGAGAGTCTGAAGCCCAAGGTGAATTGTTGGGGCTTGACGGTTTGTACTGTGGATGATCGGTCAATGTACCCATGAGAGCAGGCTCACACATCCAGAAAGAAATGGGCCAGAGCCTCCCACACATCCCTGAGTTATGCATCTTTGCAGGTCCTCTAATCTTTTGCATCTCTGCCAGCTCCCTACAGTGGAAGGAATGATGCATCAGACTCAGACTCAGAGTGAGCATCACTCACGCTTCTGAGCAAACATTCTCTCCCTGCCTGTTATCCAGCAGGAGTTCAATACGAGGGCTTGAGTCACAGCCTGAGCAGCCCCGTCTGCTCCAACAACAGTTTGGTCCTATGAGAGTGCCATGTCAGTCAGTCTTGCTCTGAGTCTGTGCAGCAGTGCCATGAGATCTGTTCTTTTCTAACTGTTCGTAGGTGAGAACCATGGTTAGAACTGTTTTCTGTCATGAAGACTTAGGTACAATTTTTAATTTTTTTGTTTTTTTATGTCGGTATTTTTGCTCTTTCTTTAAGGTTCAGAAATTGGTGCAGTCACTGGTCTTGACCTTTAGCTGCATCTGAGAGTCTTGCAGTGGAACACAGGACAAGAGAATGTACAAAAGTTGCTTTAGTCTTCTGAGATTTTTTTGTCTTGAGCTGGTTGGCTGGTGGCCCTTTGTAGAAGTTCAGGTGAATGCTAATCCAACGCAGGCCATCATTTTAAGTAATGTGTACCATGTTCAAGGGATTTTCCAGAGTTAAAGGAAGTTGCATTCCAGTCCCTTGATGAGAGGGAAGTGAGTTGCTTTGAGTTGGTTCCTTGATCACCAGATGGTGCCTCTTCTGGCTGTGAGGCTGTCCTCTTGTGAGCAGGTAAGGCGGCTTTAACTTGTTCTGCACTTGTCAGCTCCAGGCAACCATAATCTGCTGAAGGGAAGCATATTGGCTAACGTGAGTGGTCAATTCAGGACTATTGATAGTTTTATCTGATAGATATTTGTCACCACTAAAAGGCAGAAGATGACCCTTGCGAAAATGGTTCAGTCAAGGCAGATGAGAAGCAGTCTAAATTGCTTTGCATCAAACATGTTATGTAAGATGAGCAAATAGATCAAACCGGCAACAGCATTTTCCAGCTTTCAATTGGTGCATCTTTGCTCTAACTCACAGGAGAAATATGTTCTCAGCTGGAATGTGCACGTATCCTTATCCTCTGTGGTACAGCTCATTCTCATTTGGAGGCTTTCTTGCACAAACTGGGAATGGTCAGACTGAAAAGCTTCCAAGTGTGACACACTCCAGGTTTTTCTTGTGGTGTGTCACTCTCTTGTCTTCCTTTTTCATTGTACTGCCCACTTTTTCTAAAGCTTTAACTCAAAAGAAGAAAATAAAGGAGGAATTTTGCAATTTTGATAATGTCGGAACAAAATGTTTCACATTTTCAGAATTCCACATTCCTCCCCCGCATGGTTTGGCTGAAACAATTTGTTGAATTCAATCCAAACTCCCAAATAGCTTCAGTCGTCCTGCATTTTTTGGCGAGTAAACTATTTGTCTAAAAATTTTTGTCCATGTCCTGGCTCTGAAATTTATCTCAGAGTTCTCATAAATGAGATTTAAAACAGAAAGGTTGCCAATGCCATATTTTGGGGAAAAACATTACTGCCCACCTGTATTTGTAAACATCATGGAGCAGGGACCCTCTAAAGCTTTGATGTCAAGGATGATACCTCAGACAAACACAACATAAATAATTACAGGCTCCCTAATTGTGTGCTCTTGAATTTTCACTGACTTCTATCCTCACATCTTCCTAAGTTGTGGCACTGCACCTCTTCTGAATGAGGGTTGTTTTCCATCTCAGAGGAGACTTACTGAATTTTTGTTATACATCCTGTCTCTAGGTTGTGCAATATGTAATTAAATAATGCTTTTCAGGTGGTTTGGGGTCCATGGGTAAAATACCATAGAAATTAAAACTGTTGTTCTCAGGAAGCTTATTACTTCGTGTTCATGAGATACTAACTCTGTAGACTTGACTTGCATAAGTAATTTCACTTTTTGTAACATCTCTAACTAATCACAGTTGCACTATGACAGATCCAAATTGGACAGATGTTTCTTAAAAATAAAATGTCCAAAGGCAATAGTGATGAAGTTGCCAATGAAAAAACAAAGACATCTGTACTTTTTAACTAAATTTGAAAGGTTTTTTTATTCCTTCTCCTATGTTTCTGTGATTTTAGGTCACGTTAGAATCAGTCTGTGTCCCTGATTTGAAAGTCTATTGTCTAGTGGTGTCAAGAACTGAAAATGAAATCTATTTAATTTGGTATCACTCTGTGAGCTTCACTGCTCTTACCAAATATTTCTTCATTTCTTCTTGGGGTGACATTCTCTCATGGGCTGCCAGACCAGCAAATGCACATTCTGTGCACTTTCATGTGTCTATCAACTTAAAGCACAATTCCTGTGAATGTCCTTTTCTTTTCTAACACTGGTGTTCATGTTAAAAAGATTGATTTGTGGCAGCCATGCTAACCCAGTTTCTGTGTCTTATGAAACGATATTTCTGCATCATTTCCTTGTTTATGGGTAGTGATGGCATTTTTCTGAGCAATATATCTGCTGAAGTCCTAACAGTGGTGGTGTGATCATTTTTAATATGGTGAAAAGCTACAGGCAAGAACGCCATTACCTAACAGAATACCTAACAGGATCAGGTTGTCTTCTGCTTTCCCTTGTCTCAGTCTGCAATCAGAGGTACTGGAAAATTCAAGTGATTGGTAAGTGTGCTAAAAAAGCCTAAGTGGAACAAGATTGGAGCAGCAGAGGAAAAAAAAAACAAAAACAAAACCAAAACCAAAAAACAATAGAGGGAATGTTTGTCCTACTCTGTATATGCTTAATTTGTTTTGGTAGGCGTTTCACTGAAATCAGAGTTGCAAGCTGTCACTGCTACAGAAAGCATCATTATCTTGCATGATAGGAAAGACAGACGAGGGACAGTTCTACTGGGATATACAACATAAATTCCATACAGGAGATGTATATTTTTCTCTGCCTCAGCTTTTCATCTCAGAAAGCACGTCTGTTCTTTGTATTCATTCTAAAAAGATTAAGCTGAAGTCTATGTCCAGATTTCCAATAAGCTGAAAAATAAATGGGCCATTTTTCAGTTGTAGTCTAGCGCTTTTTGACTGTAATTTTTAAAAACAACAGGTATTTTGTTTTCATGTGAACATGATGTGATTCGCTTTTTCAGAGCCTGCCTTCCAGTTGTTCAAAGTCTGTGATTCTGGATACATGTGGACACAAGAGGGGGTGCCCTTGCCAACAGGAGCCACTGGCCTCTTGTATTACCAAAGCACCCAAGCTCTTGGATGCCTGAACTGGTGGAAGTCAACTGCAGCTTTCCTGAAAGTACCAGTCTTAAAAAAAATAATTTAATTACTATGTCTCACAGCATAAATAAACATGTCAAGCAAGATACGTAGGTATTAAGTTTGCTCCAAGCAGAATTGAATTTGTTTTCCTTCTAAGAGCTTCAGATAAATTATCCATATTTTCAAATATACAAGGGGCTTTCAAACTATGGCACTAAGATACATACTGTTAATTCACACTAAGATTTCAGTTATAATGAATTCTTTAAATGATAACTTGCCATTATCATAATTCTTGTTTAACAAAACTTTATGGATTGTGTATCAAATTATTAGGAATTCTATGAAGTCTTTGAGAACGGAAGCAAGGCTAAAACATTAATTGGGTTGGACACTTAAACTAGTCTTATTTAATGAAGATTTAAGTATTCATTTTAAGTTTGAATATTATTATTAGGATAGATTTTAAACCTCATTTGGATGATTTTGCACATTGTGTTATTATAATATTATAAGTAAATGACGTTTTATAAAGGTAATATTAATTAGTTCATTACTACTTGGGGTCAGACTAGATGACCTTTGAAGGTCCCTTCCGTCCCAGATGATTCTATGATTTTATGATTCTACTTTTTGAATGATGGTCTAATGTTTAATGAGCTTTTATTGATAATTAATCTAGCATGAAAAAAGGAAGAGAGAAAACATCTTAGAGCAGTTACTGAGCTGTTCATTGGCCACAAGCAAATCCTGAGATAATTACATTGCATTGAATATGTGCCACCCCACAACAAAAAGCCACGGTCTTGTTGGTGGAACATCATTGGCCCTTGCAACAGTCACTGTAAGAGAGACCAAACTGAATTGGGTCCTGCCTCTTCTGCCAACAAGGAGGGGCAGGAATATGAATTTTCCTTTTTTTCTCCCCAAGTACATTATTTAAAACAATTTCATTCTTTCAAATAGAAAGGTGGCTGTTTAGACTGCATTGTCTCCGTGCATTGTACTTCTTCCTCACTAGGGTAATGCCTTTAATTCCATTGAAGTTACTCTGCATTTATATTTATATAAAGCAGCCTTTGGCGGTTCAAGTATAGTAAATTAAATTCTAGTAAATTCTAATCTATTTTGCTAAACTGTATAACCTGAGACAGGTAGAGAAGGGCAGAAATAGAAGTGGAGGAGGCATTAAAAGGAAAAAAAATCACTAATAAATCATTCATATAGCTGCATATCCAAGTTATATGTACATGTACACACACATATACACATGTATATTTATATCTATGTATATACACACACAGATAGATGTATAACCTTTTTCTACTGAAGTTAATAGTCAGTGATTTAGCTTCAGTACCCAGTCACTGGTGAAAGTCCTGTCTACAAGTAAAGGTAGGACTACACGTACTTCCAGCTTTTACCAGAGCTTAACAGAAGGGAGGGATTCAGGCTTTGGGCTTTAGTTTTGCCAGTGCCATTCAGTGCTCAGGGACAGTTCATTAGATTTTAACCTAGGGTCCAACTCCCCAAATAGTCCGGGCCTGATCTGAAATTGTGGCTTGGCTCTACTTGAACTTCTTCATCACAAAAATTCTCACATAGCATTCAGCAAAGAACTATTTTCAGGTACTATCTATCAGCACTATATACCAGACATGCTTCTTTCTTTGGCTACACTGCAATTCTTTGCTTTGTTTCCCATGATACTTTTTTGTTGTTATTGCGCAAGGCTTTGCAAAGAGTTAAGTGGCAGTATGTTTACTTGAGACTGATAGAAAAGTTCTTTCAGGGTTTAAAAAGCATTTTTGTATTTCTAAAGGAGCTTTCAAAATATGATGGCCAAAATATTTGAAATATGTGTCCCTGTGGTGATGTCATCCTCAAGGGAAACATACTTCTGATATGAAGTATTCCCATTAGGAATCTTGGAGATCTTACATCTGTATTCTTAACCTCAAGTGGTTATCAAATGATAATAGTTAATTGTAAAATGGGTTGTCATCTAATGGAGTGCTGGCAGGCACGTTGGCCGGTAGTTATAGGTCATTGCACAAATATTTGTAGAGGAAGTGAAGGCTTCATTTGGCCTTAAGAATCAGACATCTTAGACAAATATTCATGAAGTGAATAATGTTCCGGATTCAGGCAGAACCAGAGCCTTGCTGGTCATTTTTGGGAGCACAGCCATGCTCCAGGACACCAGAGGGGCAGAAAATCCCAGTGGCTGTAGCGATCTCTGGGACTGAAGCCTGCAATGTCACTCCTGAGCTAGCTGTGACCCCCCCCAGCTGCTGAGCACTGAGAACACTACATTGCCATCTTGACCGTCAGACTCACCGTCTTTAGGAAATACTGACTCTTCTGTGCAAGGGTGTGGGAAGTAGGAGGCTGCAGAAGGAGCCCTGTGAGCGGGGAAGAACACCTTGAAGCTGTCTACCTTGAAAAGGCTAAAGAGGAGGGCCCACGGATGCACCTCTTTCCCTTTCTTCTTTGACTAAGAAAATCTGATGCTGCCTTTTTCTCCTCTTGGGTGGGGACCTTCTTGTTTCTCCACAGCAGTGACAGGACCTCCTGTCCTGGAGAGGCAGGGTCTCCTCCTGTGTGGCTGCCCTGGCACCAAGATGCTGTGGTACCTGCCTAAGAGGGCAGCTGGTGATAAAGCTCTGGAGAGAAGTGTTTTGGATGTTGACTTTCATCAGGAGTAGTCTCTGGTGGCTTACACTCTCCTGATCCTTCAGGAGATCTCACTCCATCTCAGCACGTTTTTCTCCTAGCACTGTTAGCAGAGGGGCAGGGGCAGATGCTATAACTGAGTTGGCCACCAGCAGGGCTCGAGCACGGAGGGTGCCTCGAGAAAGTTAATCCAAATTAAACAGAGGTGCAAAGCGGATTTACTAGCTGTAATAAAGCATTCATCTTCAGATTTCACTTAGCTCCATTACGAGTGGAATTAAGCTATGCTGAAATCAGGTCACTTCAATTCTGAATAATACATGCGCACAAGAGTTTGATGGGGTGTGACTAATCTGCTTAAAGCTAATTCAGATTGTGGGTTTGTGCCCCCGCGGGGGGACATGGCTGTGCTGTATCTCACAGTGGTGTTACCTCAGCAGCAGAGTAACACATACAGACTGCCCGATACAGACTTCACTTCCCCCATGCAACTTAGCGTGGGTGGAGGAACTGTGAGTTTGGGACCCAAGCTGGCCCTTAAATGCTGTTTTTTTCCTGACCAAGCAGCTCACAACGCTCAGGCCTGCCAGTGGCACTGTCCTCAAGCAATGCCAGCCCCCCTGGGATGCCATACAGCTGCGTTGGAGGAAGGCAAGCCCATGCTGTGCGGAGGCTGCGGGCTTGGCTGGCAGAGACACAGCGTGAAGAGGAGGTCCCCGTGACGGCACCAGGAGCTCGATTCCTGCAACGAGTTGCTCAGTGGAGATATCAGAATGGCTCTGATTTCCAGGCAGTGCCAGCAGCTGGCTGTGGTTCAAGGCGGAGGGGCCTGTGCAGAGGAATTCAGTGCCATCCAAGCTGGCTCCATGGAGGAGACCATGACCGCTCAGGGTCCTGCTATGTGTACAGCGTAGAGCTGTGATCCTAAAGCATCAGGGAAGTTTAGCCTGGTCCCTGAACCTGCTCTAGTGGGAGGTGTCCCTGCCCATGGCAGGGGGGTTGCAACTAGATGATCTTTAAGGGCCCTTCCAACTCTAGCCATTCTATGATTCTATAATCAGAAGCTCACAGCAAGCTCCTTTGGCATTTGCTTAGGCCTTCTTCATCCCTAATTGCAATTTTGAGGTGCAAGAATGGCATGGTAGATGAGGGTTGTGATCTGCAGCAGAGAGTGTGGGCTTGCTCCTCTGGCAGGCACATCTTGGAGCTGACTGTCTGGGCAGAGCAAGATTCACCCCTATAGCTCCCATCTCCTTCCCTGGAGGCTGGTCCATGCCTGAACCATGGCACAGTGCCATGGCCCCTCTCCAGCTCCACAAGATGGAGCTGGTATGCCCAGGTTGCTGCGTGATTCCATGCCTGATAATAGCTTGCTACAATGAGCTGTCAAGGAAGACCTCCACATTGTAAGAACCCCTGATTGGCAGCACACCCCCTGGGCAGCTCAGCACCATGGTCTCTCCTCACCTTGTACTCTTCATGGCAATAAGTGTGGGACCTTCAAGACTGGAGATTACTGAGCAGCAGGGTCTGGAGATCAAATTAGCCCAGTCTGAAGTAGCTTCCTCAGCTGAAATCTCTTAATCTGTCAGATAGACAGACAGCAATACCTTCTCTGTCTCTGCTTGAGTCACCTCTGTGTCCTTGCTGTGATGTCCTGATGTCCTCTTCTGCACTCATGGAGTGGGAGAGAAGGGGTCACTGTGGAAACAAGAAGCTTTATCTTGGACTTTTTTTTTTTTTTTGGTTCTGAGAAGGATATGAATTATACATCTTCCTAATTGGCAGGTATCATACAGATATCCTATCTCCTGCTCTCCAGAGAAGGGAACACACATAAGCATTTAAGAGGCTGGTTCTTAACCTCAGATTGTTACAGCTCATGTTGGTGCCTTAGCAAGACCTCATTTCAATAGACAGAATCAAGAAGAAAACATGAGCATTTCTTACCTCACCTACATCAGTATATTGCATGTAAAAAATAAAAAGGCAGAAAACACATTAGTGGTTGGATTTTAGAAAGTTTCTTCATATGGATTGAAAAGAATAGCCTTTCAAAATCCTACCTGTAAGGAAATTTCACCATTCTTCTTCACTTCTGAGATGCGCATGTTATTTTCACCCTGTTGAACAGATACTCTGATATTCATCAACAACATGCAGAGACTTGTCCATGTGGATTGAGCCAGAAACCTTAAATAAATCAATGTACAATTCTTTTTTACATTATAGACTCTAAAAGCCAGCAAAACTTTGAATTGTCAAGATGGTTAAGACATATCTGAGGCTGATGCATGCAAAAAAAAAACCAACAGGTAATGACTCAAGCTTGGGCTTTTTATATGCGTTAGGAATAGCTAAAATATGCCTCAGCATCAGATGCTGTAAATCTCTTCTGTAAGAAGGCCACAGAAATCACAGGTGAGTCGTTTCTCTAATTCTGCACCACCATGGATGCTGAGACATCCATGCAGGTAGCCAAATTGCCATGAGAAATCTACATTCCCTTTCTCCCAGGCATGATCATCCATAAGATCAGAGCTTGGTCTGTTAGATACAACCCGAATAGACAAGATGTGCCTTTCTTGCTCCCACATGAGCTATGAAAGATGCAGGAAGTCTTCTCTTTCTGGGCACTTCCTTTATCTATGCAATGTGTACAGCTAAAAATAACCCCTAAGTAATATTGCTAATTGTTGTCATCTCAGACACAATCAGTTAATTTTTATGATAATCACATCAGTAACAACCTCGGGAAATCTATTTACGTTGGTCTCTCAGACTGGGGGAAAGAACAGAATAACGATGAGTGCTCAAGAAAATGTGAGGTTCATTGAATTATGTCATTAAAGATGCCTCGTGCTTTAAAAATGCCACTAGGGGACACCTTGAGGATCTAACGGATTTGCCACAAGGTTGACCAGCCTTTCAAAGGCTGGGAGCTTTGGAGCCAGGCTCTGCTCATGGCAGTCTGTGCTTTAAATACCAGGTGGTAGAGAGCACGTAGGTGCTGTTTGGCGCTTGGGTCTGTACGTTGCAGGGATTTTGCTCTCTGCTAGTCCCAGCCCCAGTCAGGGTCAATAAAACAGAGAGTGGGCTGGGTGAAGCTGACTGGTACATGAGAACCATCTGATAGCCACCAACAGGGCTTTTCTGACCTAATTGGTAGGACCAGAAATCATTGGAGAGCCAAATGTATTTTCTTGATATAGAAAAACAATTTATCCAAACCTAATCCACCTCTGAAAAATATAAAATGGTGAGGTCAAATTTCTGTATCTGATTAGTAACAAAAAATTTAAAAGAAAATGTATTTTGTAGTCCTATTCAATAAGCCACTGAAAGGTCTGATTAGCCACTGAAACTAAGCATCATTCACACAGAACTTGACTGGTGTCTTTGCTATGACTTTCCACAGGACATCACTCTAGAAAACTATTTTCTTTAAAGACATGTTCGTTTTTAACATTATACTTACCTTTTTGTGTTGTTGTTTTATGCAGCAAAACAACCTGCAAGTTGTATGTTAAGGACTTTTCTTCTTCTACACTTATGCCTCTTAAAATAACGAGTGAAAAGTCTGGCATCGTCTGGCTTTTTGCAGAATCACTGGAAGGTGCAAGGAGTGCTTACTGTGACTTGTAATAGTTAAAATGGTTTGTCTCTTAGGTTTTCATTAAAGTCTTCTCTTCAGGATATTAAAATTGAAGCTAAATGGGAGTTAAAACACTATAAAGACATTTCAATTAGCTTAAAACGCCTGTCTTGCAAAAAACTCTGCAATGGCAACACCACTTTACTAATCCCCCAGTCACCACACCTTCTAACCTGGTTGGAAAATGAACATCCAATGTTAAAAAAAAAAAAAAAGAAAAATTTATGTAAAAATCTGGACTGAATGAAAACCAAACTCTTCAGACCTTACAAGTAAAATAGAAAGAAACAAGAAATGAATAGACATTCCTTTTTTCATCTTCACTAGTATGGACATACTTATGTTTTGGAAAAGGGCCCTTATTATGTCCAGATTGATTTGTTCCTCTCTAGTTGCAATTTTTGTGATAGGTAAGAAGTGATAGAATTTGGTCCACCTCCCTCTTCAGTTCAGATGTTACTGCCCCCATCTCACTCTCACCTATTCAGAGAAGGAATGTCATATACAGCATGCTATTATTTTTTGTTCAAGTGAAAGGACATGTTATTTATAAAACATACTCACTTTTCCACACCTAAAGGGCAAAACTGAGCCTTTTGACTTTCCACCCCTCCAGATGTGAAATTCCAGATCAGACACCAACCTAGAACAACCTTTTTTATGGGCCATCTCTTCACCTCACTTCCATTCCTTTTCGCTGCCAATAAATTGCATGAAAAGCAGTTCTGGCTGTCTGAGGACTCTGTCTCAGAAAGAGTGTATCAAATCTTGAGTGTCCTTTGACATCTGAGTGTTTCTTGGTACAGAAAGATTTAGCATCAATAAGGAAGAATAAACAAATTAACTTTTTTTATTAATTTGTAAGGAGGTCTGATAAAGGAACAAGTCAAACCTGATCAACTTCTGCCTTTTGAGGAAACATCTTATGGTGTTTTAAAGAAACATCTCCTGGTGACATAATATGGAAAGTCTTTTATAAATAGATTCACCTTGTTTCAAAGCCACAAAACACCCACAGTAGGAAGAATAAAAAAATCAAAGTTTCGAATGTTGTTAAGTGCTGTGTATTGAAAAGTATTGATTATTGAATGACATTCAGTATTTTAAGAACTGAACAAGAAAGGCCTTGGGAATGGTAAAAGAGAGTGAAGGGAAGCATACCTCAAGTATAGGTGCACCAAAGGACAGATCCTAGGAAACAGGAGGAAAAAGTGGAGTTCTGTGTGTATTTACAAAGCAAGAGCATCATTGGAATAACTGGATGTGGTGGGGCACAGCTGCAGTGCTACAACAGGTACAGGCCTTTCAGGAGAGACAGGAAAGGTGAAGGTGGCTTGTCCTCTATGTGAAGGAGAGGTCTAAATGTATGGAGCTCCTGTATGGGATGGGTAATGGGCTTGGTGAGAGTTTGCATGTCAAAGGAGAGGTCAGTGAGGATGTGTCCTGGTTTGAGGTAAAACAGAACTAATTTTTCTGTTCAGTAATTTTACTTTTTTAACTGGGCCTCTTCTAAGTAACGAAACTCTGAAATTAACAGCATATTGTTCAGAAACTGCTCACTCTCACAGTGATAAGACCTGAATATACCAAGGAATGGTATGCAGAGAGGCCCTTGCTTATATACATTGCTATAATAACCAAGGTCAGACAAATTTGTTATTTGCCCTTTAGAGGGTCGGAAGTGGAAAAGTATAGAGGGGTCCCACCTGTGGGGAGGAGCGGACAGGACCGGTGACCCAAAACTGACCAACAGGGTATTCCATCCCATCTGCATCATACTCAATATAAATGCTGAGGGATTAAAGGATCAACTCTCTTCCTTCAGTAGGTCCAAGGAGGACCCTGTCTGTTCGTCTTCCTTTGAATAAAGCCTTGAGCAACCCAGGTTGACCTGAGAGCTCACCATGCTTGGAGTAATAGGTTGGGGTAAAAGCCCCATGAAGTCACTTCACATCTGAAGCATCCTGTAATGCTGTGAACACGGTAGCAGTCTGGTGGAATCAGTTGTGAGCAGATCTAACACCCAAAATGTCATCTCTATGCACCCTGAATCCAGGAATTCACCTTGATGTAGCTTTCTGGCAGAATAATGGTACACAAATAACTCACTTTTAAAGATGATATGCAAATCTTAAAAGCAAAAAAAAAAAAAAAAAAAAAGTAGTAGGAAAGCATTGGTTGGGTATGTCTTCTATTACAGAGATCACAAGTGAAATTCAGGATTTGATTGATGGGTAGATACTGTGGCCACTAGACTCTTCTCCCAAGGACTGTGGAAGGCAGTTTATAAACACTGTTCCAGGACAAGGTGAACCAGTTACCAGAGATAAAACTGTCTCTCTGGTGTTCCTACGCCAGACTATCGCTGTTAGTTTAGCAAGTGACTGTTATAAACCCGCAAGCAACGGGTCAGGCAGGTTGGGTGTTTCAGTTCCAGACCATCTCACCATCACATTTGCATGTGGGGAGATTTTCAGAACTTACAGCGACTCACCACCTGTAAAAGCAGACAGCCTAATGGAAAAAAAGAGCAACCCTTAAAATGTTGTTTTTCTCTACAGCTCCGTGGCATAAAGAAAGTTATAAAAATACTTGAAGCAGGACTTGTTTTTTTGTTCTGTTAACTCTTTCTTGTGCCATCACCAAGCCATTGTTAAAGCACAGCTAGAGGTAAACGAAAGACATTTGTCATGTTGTGTTTTTCCAAATGTCACAACAGCCAGTCTTCCCGTCTTGTTTGCTGGAGAGTTACATTGACAGTGAACTCAGCATCGTCAGTGAAGCAGGGTCAAATGACCCCTGAGCACGCTGAGCTCACACAGAGGCTGAGGTTAGGAGTTTTCTGATTTAAATTGGGTTGTTGAACACCCTCATCCTGGAGTTCTAGGGGGACTGGTGTCCAGCGGTGAGGGTCTAATAGGTGGAGATGAAAGAAGTTTGAAAAGGAGGGAGAAGAGATTCTGGAAAAAGCAGGTTGCGTGAGTGTGTTTCTACAGTGTGCAAGACTTCAGAGAAAAACTTGAAGAAAAGATGGGGGCAAACAAAAAGTAGAATAAAAAAAGTGGATCAAACCCGACTTAAGGTGATACATTTTTCTGTGTCATAATGCATATCTAGAACAAGGAAAGTGCATGTGACATGCTTGTTATCCGCTCCAAAACCCACTAGGATGGAGATTATTTTTTGTATAAAGATGTTGGGTACAATTTCTGTGCTACAACTGTAAAAACTCTGCTGCTTAAGCAGAAAAGGTGATTGCCAGTGGCATTAAAACTGGCTGGGAAAAGATTATCGACAGAGTACATGAAGGACATTTTTTTTACTGATCTTGCAAAATGTCTTCATGAATTGCTTTAACACACAGAGAATTAAGTGTATTAGTGGCATTTGCTGTTGATATCAAACTGGGAAGCATCATCAGCTCAGAGGAGGTCTGCAGTAACACCAAGATGTTAAAAGAACACAGTTCTCATGGCAAAGTCATGCTCTAATGTATAAAATATAAGATTTTTTCTAATGTCATAGTAGTTCATTACTATGAAATGACAGAAGAGAAAGAAGATCAGGGAGAACTGCTCTGCTATAGAGTATCTGTGAGTTCTGAGCATGGTACACATGAAAAAGGTTTATTTGATCTTAGGAGGTGCCAGGTATTTTCAGTAGCATGAGGGAAGGGTTCATGCTGCTGGCAAAGCTTCCTGCAAAGACTGTGTACAAGTCCCCTACAGGCAGAAGGGCTGGGGTGGCCAGAGGAGTGAGTGCTTCTTGTGTGAGATGAGGTTTGGGCAGTTCGGCCTCCTTAGCTCAGCAGAATGAAGAGTGAGAAGGGATAAAACTAATCCGTAGAAATACATCACAGGAACATCAGAGGGGGAAACACTGTTTGTATTCGAGGACACTGTTATTGCAAGAACAAGGGGGAACACACTGTGTGCCTATAAATATTGGAAGGAAATGAGAAAACATTTCTTTGTAACAGAGATATTTTGGAACAGATATCCAAGTAGAGTAACAGAGGCAGATGGCTGGTCTAGTTTTATATTTCAGTAAATATGATTTTCAGTCAGTGCTATGTGCTCCAGTTGAGGTCACACACAGATTAATGGGTTTACAGACTTAATTGCATGTGGTGGATGTTTATTATAGCAGCCTTTCTGACCACTTATATGCTTTTCTGTCCCTTCTAATTCTAAACCACTGAGAGCAGTGACATGGATGTTATCCTCCCGAATTTCAAGTCAATGACCTAGCTACAGGAGTGGCTTCTGCAGTTGTAGGCATTTTTGCCACTGCTTTCCAGTGCTCTTCCTTTTCATTTAAGAAGGTCCTATTTTACCTCTTCTTCTGAAAAAAATAGAGAAAAATTAAAATCTCCACAGCAGCAAAGATAGGACTATAAAACTTCTTCCCACACTGAGAATTACTGCTGGGCTCAGAGTGCTTCAACTCCACCTGCTAATGGGATATGGGGACAGAGCTTAATTACCTGGGGAGAGGTGTGTAGCCACAATTGCTGGGGTGGAGACACTGGGGAATCACACACAGCTCTGCCAGAAGTTGCTGTCGCTGGGATTTATCCAGCAACTCTCCCATCTTTCAGTACTAGCATGGCTGGTACTGACCTTGCACAATCCTTGCACATCACAGCCCGTGATCCACCTCGGTAGGGCCTGAATTTGTTCCAGTTGAAGCTCATGGCAAAATTTTTACATTGACCCATGAAAGCTCATGAGCTGATGGGAAAAATCTATAAGGCCTTATTCCAGAAAAGCATGAGTTTATCCTCTCAGTCAGTAACTCGTTCAATAGCATAAAAGCTTAAGGAGCTTCCTATGAGTTTTGTTTTTTGTTGATGTGTGATTTTGGTTTGGTCTTATTTTAAATAAGGATAATTTCATAGTATAAAGAGTGAAAAGGAAAAAAAAAACCACCTTATCCTGAGAATCAGGGACAGTGAAAAATGAGATCTAGGGATCAGAAAACAAGGCTGACTCTCTTTTACAAGATACTGAAGACTTTGTGAAAATGCACAGAAAGCTTTCCCCTGTCTGACCCATCAACTTAAACTTTCACTCATAGCTAGGCTCTGATTTCTCCAGATAATTAAGTTAACTGATTTCCCAAAAGAGATCAACCAGCGCTAGGGAGTGTGTAAGGCTCTCAGTGTTTTTAAAACATTTTTTAAAAAATTAAAATTATTTTAAAATCCATCCACTTAATTTAAGTGCCCACACAGTGTTATGACTGCTTGGCAAATCTGGCTCCAGCTGTGCTATTAATACCCTTTGCATCTGATTCTTCATAGTAGCAGAGGGCATGGCAATAAACTGCTCATGTAAGAAAAACTTGGTTTGGGTAAGGTATAAATTCCATCTGGGTTCCACGTCACAAAAAAAAAAAAAGTGTATAATTTTATGGCTCCAATCTCTTCTGGTCCAACGTTACCTACCACTGGGTGCCGTCCAAGAGTGCGCCGTTGAGTTATGGCACTCTGTTACTGATGTTGGTCCAGGATTCCAGTTCAGCTATAAATTAGTCATCGGCAGAGAGTCATTATGTTGAAATAATGCTGCAGGCATTCACCCTGTAACATCACTGGGAAATAAAAGTGTTTTCTGAAAGTCAATCTCCACTTAAAAATTTATAGTATCATTTCACTTTTTATATTCCGGTTAAAGGTGTGGATTATGATTTTTTCTACATTCAAATGAATCTCCTCTGAGGCTAAAGCTGGTAAAATTTAAGGCAACGGGTGCCTGACAGCAAATATTAACAGTAGCTAGGAAGCAGAAATAATTTGTTAGGAGTGAATCCGTATCAAAGTCACAGATTTCCCCTGGAGAAACACAGCCTTTATATCAGCTATATATTTTTATTACACCCAATTTCAGCTTTCTTGTTAAAAGAAGGTCTCCTTAAGCCCTTGCATTTCTCCTGCTCCATTCCCCATGGTTCACAAGTACAATAGTGAATGTAAGCTACAATAAAAAGGTCATTTTCTTCTTTCAGCAACAGTAACACAAGTGGCTGCATTTCCTGATTCTGGATTAAGTTCAAGATTTCAAATACGACTGGGCTCGTTTCTGATTAGAAAGTTTGATATTTATCACAGACTTTCCTGTCTTCCATATCCAGCGTGAGTGAGATTGTAAAAAGGTAAACTGAAAGGAACCATTCTTTTATTCTGCAATTAACCCCATCTGAGTAAATAATACGGTGTTGTGCACTTGAGCCTTCGCTGTTATGCACTGAATTCAGAATTCAAAACGGCTTCAAAGCCGCGTTCGTGAAATGATGACAAGATGCTGCAGAAACAGCTTTTCATGTGGAATATAATGCAAGTATTGTGTTACACAGTACAGTAACAAATAGAGTATAGTTGTAATGATATAGCAGATAAAGTGTCTGGAAGTACTTACCTGAGGGAAACTCAATCTTATTTTACTTCAGGGCCTGAGGCTTATAAACACAGTGTACGGTCTTGAAACAAATATTAGAGGAATCATTTTATTGGAGGGGAGGAGAAGGTAATGTTTCTTATTACAGGCAAATAAAGTTTCTGTGCCCAAATACAAGGCAGAAATAGTCTGAATTCCTTCAGACGATGTCTCAGCTTGACTTTTTCTCCATAACAGCTCACTAAGTCTAAGAGAAATAAAATAATGCCACTAGCAATCCTGGCAGGAGATCAGCATGGATGGGCACGGGATGCAGCTGAGAGCCATGCAGCGAGGGTGGGGGGCAGGGAGATGGCCGTGAGTGGAAAATGGGGTCCTGCCCATGGGAAGGTCTCTGGGTCCCACCTGGGTGCATCCTGCACCAGCGCCACAGCACTCATGGAGATACTCCCATGGCTTTATACAACCTGTGTGGAGATACCCCCATGGTTTAAAGTAACCTGCTTCAGGGTGTGAGGGCAGCTGAAGCACAACAGAGAGCAGCAGGAATAAGCAGTTACATCTCTTGTAGTAAATAAAACAGGACCAGGGTACAGACTCACAATTGCACCAATCATTAAATTCTTTACATGCACCCTGGTGTGGCTTTTGACTTGTTCTGTCCTGTCCTGTTCTGGCTTCACAGAGTCATGGGTCAAGGCTAACATACACCAGTGACTGGTGCTGAGAGGTGCTCTGGGCATGGCCATTCTTCTCAGGGGGTGAGATGGACCAGCCACATGGATGTGAGCGAAAATCACACAGATGCTTGACCATCAACCATTGAAACCTCACCGGTCTGGCTTATTTAATAGCAGAAAATGGGCCTGACTTGGAGTCTGCAAAAACCACAGGAGAAATCCCTGTTTTAAAAGCAGGGTTTTGGTTTAGGCTCTGTCCCACTGTCATCAAATGCATGCAGTTGTGGAGGTGTCCTGAAAACATCCAAATAAATTTTGCAGCGCTTTTCTGATTCTCTTCAGACTCAAAGCAGATGCAACAGCTTTTGCACTTTCTCAATCACTTTTTTTGCTTTCAAACCAAGGCTGGTTTGATACAGACACAGGAGAGAAAGGGAAAAGGCAGCACTCAGGCCCATTTTCAGAAGGGACACCTACCTCAAACAGACAGAAGGTATCCAGTCCCCCATCATGCATAGGCAGTGGCTCTCCATCACCCTGGGCAGGAATCAGCACAGCTGAGGGCTTTGATGGACAAACACCGGGCAATGCAACTGCATGAGCAAAGAAGCAACAGCCCCAGCCATTTCTTACTGCCTTTCCTCCGTGCTCTGCTGGGTTTTCCTCCCACCTGGTTGATCAGCAGATCAAAGCACACAGCTTAGCAAAACCAGGTTTGTGTTGGAAGAGGCCACATGTGCTGCTGGGACTCAGGCTTGGTGGGCAAGATGTGCCTGGGCAGGTTGACAGGCCAGCGTTTTCCAGGATGGCCTTGGTCTCAGCATCAGTTGTATCATCCTCCTCCGATTCTGGGTAGTCTCTGTGGAAAATATGTTAAACCACTTTGTCTGCAAACTGAACCCTTGGTACCTGAAACTTGGTGCCTACACGGCAAGCTGAGCAGGATCGATGGCTGTTTTTCAAAACGCAGGTATGGCATGCAAAGTTTCAGTCATGTAACTTAGAATGCTTCACTGTTTTGAAATCCCCCATGCAAATGGTTCCCTTGGAGGCAGATATATGAACATCTCAAAAAGAAAAAGCTGAGTGTGAGGACAGCATAGGAAACTCAGCCAGGTGGAGCCATATAGGAACATTTGGTGGCCATTGTTATTGTAGCTGGGTACTGTCTAACCCGTGTCCCCTGCGGATATTTGGAAGAGTATTCCTGCTGCCTGTTCATCACCTTCACTCGAAATAGTCATCTGGCATGCTGACCTGCTCTCATTGAAGCAAAAAAGCAGCCTCAAGATAATTAGAATCATAGGGTCATAGAATAATTTAGGTTGGAAAAGACCCTTAAGATCATTGAGTCCAACACTGTCACTTCCCTAGGTGCCACATCTGCATGTCTTTTAAATATCTCCAGGGATGGTGACTCAAGTGGTTCCCGGGCAGCCTGTTCCAATGCTTGGCAATCCTTTTGGTGAAGAAATTTTTCCTAATATCCAATCTCAACTTCTTGTGACACAACTTGAGGCTGGCTCCTCTCATCCTGACACGCTGACCTGTTTTGGTCAAAGCAACAAAGCAACTTCAAGGTAAATAGTAAAGACACGTGACACAGCTGTTGGACACCAAGTGACTCCTGGTTTTAGGTTATCTGATTCAGCCAAGCGGCTTGTTGGCACTCCAGATCTCTTTGGAGAGACAAAGAATTTTGGCAAAATGCACAATTAGAAGAAAAGCAAATGGTGGGTGTCAGAGCACTGGTGAATGTGGGGTGATGGGGTTGCACTGACACGTGACAAACTACAAGGTACTACCAGTGATTTGCAGGGGCATGAAGTCCATGCAGTCCCAGACTGACTGGGCTTAGTTATCCGAATACTGTCTACCACCATGGACGTTTCAAACAACTGAAAAGTCACTAGTTATGGTATTAAAAAGTCAGTGAAATACGTGTTTCTCCCCTTGAGTCATTCTCTGGTTTGAAATGTGAGGATTTCTACACCTGGTAGGATTACAAAAAATATATGTAACACAGCTGTAAAGATTCCTAATATTTGTGGAATTAACTGACTGCATCTTTTAATCTTGTTAAATTTTTGGCATCTTTGCAATGAAGAACATTAGATGTACTAAGTGCCTTAGAAATACTAAGAAAAGGACTGCACCGCTTATTTGCCTATGGAATATTATGTCATGAATAGATCCAAGCAAATAAATCACAAAGGAAAACATACATAAAGAACACAGAAGTGGAAATTCCATTACCTTGGACTCCTTGTGAATTCAATTTTTCCAATTAATTTGTTTAAATAGTTTGGTTTACTCTGTAAATTGAACATGAATTCAAGTGTTAAATCAGATTATTTATTTGTGATTTGTCATTCATCACATCAGGGTTGTTCCCTCCAGAAGCACTTGTGAAGTGACTTTGAACTTTCATTTCCTAAGATAGTTTTCTACTAAGACTTAAGCACTCTACACTTTTTGCAATACACAGACAGAAAGGAGTGAATGCAACCAAAATAAAGTCATTTAACTACAAGTGATAGAGTTATGAAGCGAGTGTAAACTCATTTCCCAGAGTTCCTTAGGATTTGTAAATTTGGTTTCATTTTGAAATGGAAAAAATCTGAGGGGTGAGGAAATTTCTGGGTAATTGAAACATTAATAAAAGTTTTGGTTTAGTTTGAAAAAATATTTTAAAATAAAAAATAAGAATATATTAACTCAGAAAATGTCAAACCAGTCTCTCTCAGCATTTTCAACTCAATTTCCTCTTTTAATTCCTTACAAAAGTTTTAAAAAACCTCAAACAGTTTCATGAAATCTTTTGATTTTGACCGACCTTCATTTTTTTCCCATGGAAACTGTGTCCTTAAGTATTTTCTAAATAACCCTAACCTGAACAAGGGTTCACAAAAAGGTTCATTCTGTTATTCTGCTATTTCAGGTAGCATTTCAGGTAGCAGACAAATCTGGCTACTGTCTTTGCCTTAGTTTATAGGTCTGAACCTGGTGTATCCACACATTCCACATATAATCTACAATTGTAGTCAGTAATTAGGCAAACCTAAGTAGGACAGAAAATAAATATTATGCTACCTTTGTTTGCCCAGGCAACACAGAGCTGGTGCTGACTCAGTGCTATAATCATCTCTAGTCTGGAGGAATGAGAACATTTCCATTCCATACTTCTTCTCTCCAATGAAGTTATTGAAAAGGTGTCAGATAGAGATTGTTAGCAATTCTCTGAAAACTGAACAAACATCACTCACTCCAGGGACAGAATGCCTGCGAGCCATCAGACAATAACAGCATTAGCTCATTTCTGGGCAGAAACCGGCTTCAAGGAAGGACTTCAATGTAAATTCGATGCATCTAGCTATCAGCCCTTGAGTCATACAGCCACTGGTATCTGGATCTGTTTTCCAACTTCACTTGATTTAGCAGGGAAGGACTCAGACCTCTCATCCTACTAAAGTCCAGATGTGGAAATCACAGGTGTGCTTGAAAAATAAATGTCTTTAAAACAGAAATATCAAAATAAGGTCCTCTATGTGTATGAAATAATTCTACCCAGATTTCCAAGGTGTTTTGGTTATTCTTTTATATACTTACATTGTTGGCCAATATTTTATTTCCCTTTTATCACTTGTCCAACAGCTGCTGGGGACCCTGAGGAGGTGAAAATACACCATTCCCGGGAGAATATCATTAAAGCTGGCAGCAGAAAGCCTTGCGGATGAAGGTATAGCACAGTATAAAGGCTGGAAGCTGATGCTAGGTAGATTCCAAGTAGAAATAGGCTGAAAAGCTTTAGCAAAGGTGCACAGAAAGACACATGAGGTCCACACAGAGACCTAGCTCTGCTCCCTGCCTTAGCAGGCACTTGCTGTATAAGTTTAAGGAAACAGTTTCTTCTATTTCACTTCTCAGCATTTATTCCACTCATCTGTAGAGACTGTTCTTCCCCCTGGCTGGCCACTGGGTATGGCTTACAGCATCTGGGGGCAGTTTGGTCTTCTGAGGGCCAACCATACCTCACATCAGCCTGGTGTCACTTTGGCAGTGGTCTGTAATGGAGGTGCCCACAGAATGATGGTGATTGCCACTGCAAAGGCAGTTAACAAAATGACATGTGCTGCTTACATATTACAGGAATTTAGGTTTGGGTTTTGCATCCTTCCTTGTGGGTTGTTCCCTGAGTCCCCTGAGGCAAAAACAGTGAACTGCTAGGTTGAGTTACAATAAATAAAGTGTTAGGGTTTTAAATGATTGCAGCCAGGGTTTATAAGGGATAAACTTCTTATTAGACAGTTTCATACAGCTGTGAAAAAAACAACTTAACTATCAGCCTTGTAGCCTGAAATGATCACCATGTACAAGACAGTGCAATGTGGTTTTTATAGCCATAGGTAGCAACTTTCATACAAGTCCATCATACCTTTCTAACCATGAATTTACAAAATACAGATTTTTTTTTATTTCCAGTGTTTATTTATTGGATAATCCTCTTGAGATTATTTTTTTTTGGGAATGTTATTGTGCATTTCTATTAAAATTCAGACATGTGATTCCTCAAACTCAGCTGAACTGAACAAATTCCACAGGAGACAAAGCAGTTGCACACAAGGCCCCAGTAAGGGGGCATCCAACAGACATAGTGGTGATGTTTGTGGATATCCAATCGATATTTCTAGTGCTACAATTTAAATGCATATGAAGAAATGTGTATGCATTTTGAGAAACAACGATGGGGAATATGTCTCTATCAGTACTACAAGAGTCCACTCATTTTTTATGAGGTTCGTTCTATGTTCCCAGTGAACTGGGAAACTTGGGTAATTCTGACAACACATCTGTTCAGGGACCTGTAGAATCATTATGAAAAGTTAAAAAGTATATATAACCTGTGCCAAGGAGTACTTCAGCATGTACAAACAGCAGACAACTTACCCAACTGGTGGTGTTGGCAAAAGAGTTTAGCAAGGTCCAGAAGAGAAAATTCCATCTTTTCTGCAACTTTCTCTTGTACTTAGTATCGCTGATATTACCTTAAACATCCACATGGCTTTGGTGTGGTACTAGCATTTCCATGTGTTTGCTGAAATGAGCAGAAGGCTTGTCCTGTTTCACAAGGAGCTTAATTGGGCAATGCAAGCATAGGCAACAAGGTGGAAAGAAAAAAAAGTAGATAATAGCTGTTTTTATAATCAGCAACCCTCTCTCCATTATCTTTTGCCATGACTGTACCTGTAACATTAAGATAACACCATCATTGCCAACAAGAAGTCCAGGCAAAGATAAAGCTGCACTATCAACTTAGGACTATAGACTTTGAAAAATACATGTTTTATCATAACTTCTCGGAGACTAGCCTATGGCTGACGGGATAATCACTGGGTCTTTTTTTCAGCTGTGAAACCATATTCACTCTCTTTTTCCACTGGCAGCAGGACATCAGACTTGTTTTTCTTTGAAACCACTTCTAGTTCAATGTAAGATGGCTCACCATCTCTGCAAGCACACAGGAGGATTTTTCCTCACAGAGTCTAACTGGCCGATATATGCTCTTCAGAGCTCATGGGGATGTTTTGCCTTCTCCTGAAGCACAAGGAATCAACTGCAGCCAGCAGAAGGTAGAAGGGAAACACATGCTTTGAGATGGCATTGAAGTTTCTCGGCCTGAACTCTATCTGTTTGCACATTGGGTTAACAATTATTTGCAAACTGGGGTAAGGATGGGATTCCCACTCCTCAGCTTGGCAGAAATACTGTGGGGCATGAAAAGTTGCCTCAAAAATCCCATGCTGGAGCTGTTCTGGCATGTCTCATCTCTTGCGTTTCTAGATAGTGGGCATCTCAGCCTCCCCTGTTCTTTGTTTGTAGCTTTCCTTGTCAGGCTACCTGAAAACCTTACTTAGTTTAATCATTCTTTGAGCCTAAACAATAGAAAATTATTTGTGACACCCTATAGTTTATGAACTAGCAGAAGTCAGACTTGCCGATTTAATAATTCCCTTTGGTCCAAAATTCTAATAAGATCTATGTCTGGGGTTTCAGTTCCCCTCCTGTCTAACATTACCCTCCTGCATGAAGTCACAATCCCAGAAAAGTATACTCCCAGGTATATTGCTGTTGGCTGTGTGGAGCAGGGAATTGCACAGGGTTGCTTTGCCCCCACAGGCATGGAGGAAGGGCCTCACATGCAGATGTACCCTGGGGAGGAGGAGGTGGCTGAGCCTGCATCTCTGCCACATTTCCAACACTAAACCCAGTCTCACTTTCTGGAGGACTGGGGAGGCAATAAAGGCATCCTGCTCTCCTCTGGACTTACCCTTGCTCTCCTCTTCTACTCCTCCACTGCCGGGCAAATTGCACTGCCTTGCTTTCTTGCCATGGATTAGCCTCCTGTGTCCTGACTGTAAAGTCTTGTGATGATGCAAGGATCATGAAACCTTTCAATGCACATGCAGAAGGAAAAGACTTAAAGGGTCTTCCCAACGCTTTATTTCCAAAAGGAGGGGTTGTCTGACCTGTAATCATAAATGTTGTAGACCCACCCATCTCTCTCTTGATGCCAACCTATTTTGAGAGCTGTACTTCTTCCCTTTTTTGTTTTACAGCTTCCTGAGAGGTGCCTTATTAGATAAGTCCTATTTTACTCCAGGAACAGGTCACATTGATGGCAGAGTGGAGTGTTCAATGGTCTTTGAGATGTTCTCTTACAAATACTCAGCAACGTGTTCAAGCTCATCACTGTTACTTCCATGGAAGTGTCACCAGGGGACAGTGAGGCAGGCCAAATACTAGCTTGATACTTGTGTGGGAGTTGAATTTTGAGCTCAGCCCTGGCCACTAGTGGTTAAAAAGATCTAGCTGAAGGAACAATGATATAATCCTTTTCATTGTGACACTGGCAGGCCATTTGTAATAACAAGTATAATGATAATTCAACCTTTGTAATGCACGGAGGGATCTCTGCATGAAATGCAATTTATATGTGCAAAGCATTTTTATTATTAATAGAAGATACAGTTCTATCAAATATTGGAGCAGACTATTCTTGTTTTCCTTCTGTACTGGTGGGGAATTGCAGGTCTCCGATGGCAATAGGATGAGGGATTATGTTTTCAAAGTGTGTGTTGCACAGGCAAAGTTAGGGTTAATGCTGGGCTCGGAAATAGGAGAACAGCCCCGTCACAGATCTTGATTTTTGAAAAATGAAAATAACAAATTATGTTTGAAAGACACACTACAAACAATGGCAAGACTGAACATTTGCTAGTTGTTTTGTTATGGTTTGTCATAAAATGAACAGAGATCCAGAATAATGGGAATAGGCAATGATAAATTCTTCCTCTGCAATGTGGGATCCAGGAGTGTTTCTCCTGCTGGGATGAGACTCAGATGTGCACCATTTCCAGGCAATCTTGGCTACTTCTGCAGAGGAAACCCAGGCTCAAAGTCAAGAGGGAGCCTCAAAATGCTCCAGGAAGGCCCCAAAGCAACCTCTCAGGGGACCAAAGCTGTGGAGGACACCTGCCACACGATATAGGTCCCGCCAATATGACCAAAGAGAAGTTGTATTTGCATTGCTTGGGCTTGGCAAAAATTGCATATCGCTTGACTGAAAATATCATTATCTTGACTATAAAAGTATTAGTGTTTGGAACATTCCCAAGTGATCGTGCTTAATGACAAACCTTGGCAGTCTCTAGCAGACATAACATTTCAGCAGTGACCCTTTGCTGCTAGGACAGCATAATAAAAGAAACAAAACCTTTTGTACAATTTTTCCTGAATCTCATGAAAGAATTAGCTTTCAGTAAAGAAAAACGCGTAAAAAGCAGCTTTTTCAGCTATTTCTTATCTGAAACCCGATTCTTCTCCTGAGCAAGTTGATGGCAAACCCCCATTGACTTATCTGGGAGCAGATGATGCACTGGTTTCTCCAGGCCACAGGAACTCAGTATTGCCAACATGAAGGAAATAGCAAGTTATTGCTTATGCAAACAGTCTAATTTGGACAAACAACGGACACAGGCTTACAGATTTTTTTAATGGCAAAGCAAATTATGGTAATAATTAAAACCCATGTCCCATGATAAATCCCTGTTGGACATCCTTGCAAGAGTATCAGAAATGGGAAAGAATTTCACAGCCACTGAAAGAAATTCTGCTTCTGCTTGGGGAAAAAAAAATGACATTCTTCACAGATAGAGGAATGAAACACAGGCTTGGCAGGGAATATCTAAGAGATAAAGATATTATGAGGTAATCAGGCAGTAATGCTTCAAAGGAATATTTAAAAAAAATACATTATTTCCTTTTTATTGTGATTAAATGCTTGTAATAACAGGATCGTTTTAACCTTGCCAATATGCTGTCAGTGTCAATTTTATTTAAAAGAAGGAAATAAGCAAAAGGCTGTTATTACAAGGAATTCAAGCTTGTTGATATTGAAGCTTTATTGCTTATATGATTGTATTTAAAATTAAAGGTTGTATGTCACAGTGAAATTCTGGCACTACTCACACTTTTCATAAGAGCTTTTGGACTTGACATATGTACCCCTGTGACAATAATATTATCAAATAATGAAAATATTGTATATCTATTAGTAATTTAGTAACAAATTTATATAGACTTATTACAGATTGTCAGAAACAAGAATAATGGACTCAACACAAATCCAAACCATATGTTCCATGAAAGAGTATGTCCTTCCAGCATTTTTTAAAGCCATAAATTATCTATCACACTACCAATAAAGTACTGTAGAGGTAGGGTCAATGACCCCGAAGCACTGACATTTAGTTCAAGATCCAACCCCTGCAGCTTAGCACTTCATCCAAATTTCCAAATGTGGAGGGGAACTCTTTTTTCCTTTTCCTGTGATGTTTTCCCACAGGCTGCTCTGCTTGCTGATGTTTCCATGATAATATTCTTCGCGTTCTGTCAATTTACGTTTAGTAGCTCTAATACAGTAACAGGAAACTTTTAGATCATCTCCTCTGTGCATACACACAGGCGCTGTATGTGCTCTGCATCCTCATAAGCATTTGCTTGGCTGGACCCCTGGAAAATTCCCCTGCTCTCAACTAGCTAAGCATGATAGTCTGGGGGTGGTGGTGCCCCAGGTCTGGTCTTCATATACGAGGGAGAGAGCTGCAGGGAATGGTTTTCCTTCAGCAGAATAAGGGCAGAGTAGCCCAAAAGTCAAGTTCTGCAGCGAGGACCCAGGTCCACCGGGAGGCTGAACATCCACATAAATGTTTCACTGGTACCACGGGAGCAGGAATGAGCCATGTACACAATCAGCAAAGACACGCAGAGCAAGAAACAATAGAAATGGGGGAACAAAAAAAGGGGGCAAAAATAGAAAAGGAGACGAAAAGAAACTGCAAAAGTCTGAAAGTTATTTTTTCATTACCTGCCGAAGAGGCCAGGGTAACTTTGCTACCATTACCTTTCTATTTGTGCTCATCTTGCTACTTCCTAGTTCTGGCCAAATCCACCTGTGAAAGATTAGGGATCACATTCTCAGGTGGGGGAAATCAGCCTCGCTCCATCGGCCCCAGATGGCAATACCACTCCCCGGAGCTGTTATTACCCTGCCGTGTGCCAGTAGTGTGCTCAGCCAGCCAGCTCTGAGACATAAAACTGAAAAATAGAAACTGCTGGTTTCAGCATACCCTGACTTTAAAAAAGTCCTGCTTTCTATATACTTGAGCCTTACTGTTACGGGAACCCAAATTGCTCCTCATTTCAAATATTTCTGCATTATGCATTGCACTGGAACAACACTGGGCAAACAGGCTGTGAGTTGAATAAGAAACCCGAACTTGGGGACAGAGAGGGAAACGTCTGGGATGATATTGCTTTGAGACTCTTCATGTAAGAGTCTTTTCTGTACCTCATATGGCTTCTTAGTCTACCAACGAGCCAGATGCCCTGCACTCTCAGAATCTCCCTGCATGTGAAAACTGTAGAAGGGCATCCACACAACAATGTTTTCCCTTCTCAAATTTTAAAAAGCTTACAGAGGTTTTCATGCTATTTGTGGAATACATGCTATATGCGTGGAAACATGGATTTGCAGCTCTCATGCTGATACTGGTCCATCATATACAGTGCCATGAAGGAAAGCCCTTCCACCCCAGAAGCAACTGTCAATTTGTGTCTAAATGTGCCTCCCCTCCTGTTAGACAGAGCAAAACTGTCAACCCCATCCAGTTAGTTATTTACTCACAATGTTATATTGTTTTCCTGTGACTATAGGTGGTCTCTTGTGGGAATGACTTTTTTTTTTTTCCTCCTGACTGTTATTGCACATGATTACCCTGGTTTGCGTTCCAGGACAGGAATGCTCCAGGGGTAGCTCTGAGAATGGTTCTCCAGCTTGCTAACAGGATCATCACTTAGATGCAAAACGCTCCGAAGAGATTTTGCCATTCCTTTATTTTTCCCCTCCTGGTTAAAATATGGAAACCTCTGATTAATACAACCTTTGGAAGGTTTGTTTGGAGCAACTATAACTCTGTCAGAGAGGTGCCTCTTGAGGACTTTGGGAGCTGGACATGTTCAGCTTTGTTTCTCATTCCTGACATCCAAATATTCACAAAGGCACCATTTGCACAGAGTTATGATACCCATCTGCACATTTTTCTTTCTTTGGGTGCGGGGGAAGAAACTTAGACACAAGGAGCTGAAGTGAAGGCCAGAGACAAACACAATGAAGAGGAGTGAGATGAATAAAGGCTCATCCATCCTTTGCACTGACCCGCTTCGTGCCACATGGGCACATGCTTGCTCCTATTGTGAGACTTTTTTACCTCTATAGAATGATGGAAACAGGGATAAGTGTAATGAGGGCAAATGTATTTATGATTACTAGGTTACTTTTATTTTTTTCTTTCTTTCCTGTTGCTGGTTGTGCTATAAATACAAGTCCTCTACAACCATTTTTTTATAGAAAAACATCATCTATTTTACCTGAGAATTCCGCCCCCCTCCCATTACATAACAGAGCTAAATTCAGGTGGCTTAGTACAACATGATTAGGTTTGATTTGGGCTGGCATGGAAGTGTTAGGATCATCTCAGGGTTTTGTCATTCAGATTACTGATCTGAATTACTGAATACTGATTACTGATCAGCAGATATGCCTAAAGCCTTTCAACAAATTCTGAAGGAACTACAGATTTGGCAGTTTTGACACAAACAGTAAACAAACCAATATTTCTACATTTTTCATGACCAGGGGTCTCACAGTTGGTGGTGGGGAGTGTTTACAGTGAGATCAGTAGGAACTCAGCACCTCTGTGATAAGGCCACCACAAGATGGACACCCAAATCCTGGTGCTTGCCCAGAGATTCCTTGATGATGAATAACAGGCAAACCGCTCATACATGCTAACACATAGGAAATATTTGTATAAATAAAACAGACCCATATATAGTGAGAATGTTGATGAATAATTTTTGTCGATTGCAGCTCTCTCATGCTTGTTTTAGGTTTCAGCAGAGCTGCCAAAAATTCAGTCTTCACAGGAGTTCATGGGAACATTTTCTTTGGTTTTTGATCTGTGTGGGTTTCGACCTGGTAAACTTCTGAATACTGCAAAAATCACAGAATGAAACCTTTTCAGAGCTCTTGAGCACCATGTATTTCCAAATTGAAGCTGACCCAAGCTGGAAATGTCACAACTATGTTGATGCAGAGCTAGAAAATAACCCAGGCTCTTCTCAAAGC
>BJBW01000156.1:0-69889 GCA_004320125.1 Scolopax mira
AATCCGTGAGAGTTTTGCTGTCAGCTCACCAGAGAAATCTGGAACCAGTTTTAAGTGACCCAAGATTATTACCATACCACAGGTAGATTAATCACCATAAGTTTCTACCTTTACCTCTTCGAAAGCACATTTGGTATTAAAGGTGTGTGTGCCTCTGTGGCATCCAGCTATGCAGACTGGATCAGCTCATCAGAGCTAAATTTTTAACGATTGTACACTTTGAAGTCCCCTCTGCTTTTTTGTGGCATCTATATTCAGGGCCTCATTATTAAAATTAAACTTGGGTTATCAGCAGCTATTCAAAGCATTATCTTAATATCACAGTTTTTTACTAAGTCAGTAAATTTAGAAGGGAAGTACCATTCAGCTTTTCATAGAATCATAGAATGGTTAGAGTTGGAAGGGACCTTAAAGACCATCGAGCTCCAACCTCCCTGCCATGGGGAGGGACACCTCCCACCAGATCAGGTTGCTCAAAACCCCATCCAGCCTCGCCTTGAACACCTCCAGGAATGGGGCAGCCACAGCTTCTCTGGGCAACCTGTTCCAGTGTGTCACCACCCTCACAGGAAAGAATTTCTTCCTAATAGGAAATCTAAATCTCCCTTCTTCCAGTTTAAAAATGTTACTCCTTGTCCTATCACTCCACTCCCTGACATAGAGTCCCTCCCTATCTCTCCTGTTGGCCCTATTTAGGTATTGGAAGGGGCTCTAAGATTTCTTTTCTGGTGGATGAATGTTTTGCTTTCATCTGATTCTCTGATCTGTGGTTAAAAATAAAAAAAGCATTGGTTTCAGTTCCCAGTCTACACAGGAGCTGGGATTAGAAAATGTGAATTAAATATGAATGATTAGAAAATGATTCAAGGATTGGAGCATCTTCCTTATGAAGAAAGGCTGAGAGAGCTGGGACTCTTTAGCCTGGAGAAGAGAAGGCTGAGGGGAAACCCTGTTAACACCTATAAATATCTAAAGGGTGGTTTGAAGGAGGAGGGAGACAAACTCTTTTCAGTGGTTGCCAATGAGAGGACAAGAGGTAACGGGCATAAATTGGAACACAGGAGGTTCCACTAAAATATGAGAAAAAACTGCTTCCCAGTGAGGGTGCCAGAGCCCTGGAAGAGGCTGCCCAGGGAGATCATGGAGTCCCCTTCTTTGGAGGTTTTCAAGACCCACTTGGATGCCAAGAGTGACATGCTCTAGCTCTGGGCAATCCTGCTTCAGCAGGGGAGTTGGACTAGATAATCTCTACGGTCCCTTCCAACTCTAAAAATTCAGTGAAATTCAGTGAAAATAGTTTAACATGTCTCTCTTCCACAGAAGGTGGAATAATAAAATCACCAGAGTGAGATTATGAAATCCAAAACCAAATCACAATGATAGTCCTGGGAGAGGGGAGCAGGAACCTCCAGTTGTTGTACCATTTTTTCTCCATCTTTGTGAAAGTCATTTGCCTTTACCCATCTGCAAATGTCCAGCTGTGAGACTGAAAGCCCTCTGTGCTTTCCAGGTGACGATGTTAAAGAATTCAAAGTGCTATTAAAAAAGTCCTCCTCTTGTCCACCTCCCATGCAAGATAGAGATTATGAACAGTTCAAAATCTGACTGACGTTCAGCTGGGCTTTGTTAGGACAGTCAGCAGAAAATGCAAGGCCCCTGATCAAAATGGATGATGGATTCCCACAGGGAACTTCTTCCACCAGGGCTGAAGCCACTTGCTTAGTGTGAGTGACGTGCAGGTAAATGAAATAATACCCTCCCAGCCTGCTGTCACTGGGAAGGAATACGGATGGAGACTGAACTGTCAGGCTGGAGCTGTCTTGAAGGTCAGAGCGTTTTATTTAGCAAGAATCAGTGTCATTTGTGGAGATGAAATCTGTTCAGACTTTAATAGGATAAATCACAAGGGATATTCCAGAATAAATCAGAAAGGTTATTTTTATTTCCCCTCCAAAGTATTAAGTAATTTGAATGAAGAACCAACCTAGAGCTTTTTTAAGCAGAGAATAATTCAGTAGTTTTTATGTGTCTGAAGAGGGGTTAATTTTCCTAACATGGTTGAAAGAGAGAGGAAATTTCTTATTATGAGGGATAGAGTCAACTGTGATCGGCACTCAGGTTTCTAACCAGCTTCTCCTGGAACAATTCCACTAAGTGCAAAATTGTGAACTATGTCCTGTACGTTTATTATGAATTCTTGGGACCTGATGAGTTTGGACAGCTCGAAGGTGTTCTGGAGAAAAGCAGAGGCTTTTTCCTACTTGTTCTAATAACTACTTAGCCTTTCTTAGAAGGAGTGAGACCTGTGTTCAGGCAGCAGGTGTTACGAGTTAAATCTGTTGGTTTCAGGCTTAGAAGAGATGCAGCTCAATACACACTGGTACTAAGCACTTCGTTTTAATAAAGAAGTTAATAAGTTCAATAACTACATATAGAGTCCTTGAAAGACAATTTTTTAAATTGTGTCTAAACTTGTCTGGCTGTTTTTTCTGGCCAGTCCCATCAAAAGCATCAAAATCCATAAAGCAGATGCTAATTTATTCTTTTCTTCAGTCTTGGACTCATTTAGAGTTTTAGTCATGGAGCTAAAAACATTGTCTTTCTGTCTGCTCACCCCATTTTCTCAGCCACCCTTTCTGGTTTTCGAGGAAGCGACGAGTGAATGGGGTTTAGCAGGGGACTGATGTTCAGGTTCCTCAGCCCTCCTCCTAGTTCATATTTTACTTGGGGCAAAATGTGACAACTCCAAGGACTGTTTTGTTTCTTTCTTCACTGAGGTCCAGATGAATTCAGTGGCAGGACTTTCCCTAATCTCCATGAGAGCAGGACAGGACTCTAGGGTCTTTGCTGGAGTCAGCAAGAGCACTAGATACGCCTTGATCTTCAAGAGCATATCTTCAAGTGCATTATACTTGGGAGTCTGGTTTGGGTGTACTATGCTTTCCCTTCACTTTCTGTCACAGGGCTAACACCGGTTTCAGCTTAATGTCTATATTAAGTAAAATTAAGCAAACTCAGGCACTGGGGCTCAGCCTATAGTAGTTTCTGGCATGGTTTTGGCTCAGGCCAGTGAGCTCTTTCCTTTGGTAAGTGCTCTCCATGCCAGAGAGCATCCCCCAGCACAGCGATTGGGAACAGACGTAGTTCCAAATCTTGTGCACCTGTACACACCCTGTACTAACATTATCCAGTACAGCACTGCTTCACTTTCCCAGTCTGTCTGCCCTGTGCATTTTTATTCTCTAAAGTGCTTGCATTGCCTGTTGACTTAAGGAAACAAATGATCGAAAAAAATCATGACGTCACACCCTTGTTTTTCAGCCACAGCCCAGCTCATAAGTATTACTTGACCACAGATCCAATCACCGGCTCCATCTACCTCTCCGACACCAACAGCCGACGAATCTATAAAATCAAGTCCACCACGTCAGTGAAGGACATTGTGAAGAACTCAGAGGTGTTGGCTGGAACCGGGGATCAGTGCCTCCCGTTCGATGACACCCGCTGCGGAGATGGAGGCAAAGGCACTGATGCTACCCTGACAAATCCCAGGGGTGAGACTGCTTCTTCTCCACAGGCTTTTTTAAAGGGGTCTTTTTCAAATGGGACTTGTTTAGGCATGCTGGGGACTGCTCTCCTCTCCAGTTCAGCAAATGCCCTCGGGTTTTGCAGTCCTTCCCCAGTCCAACCACAAACACATCCTAACAGCTTGCCTCTGGAAATAAGTGGGTCTGTCTCACCCTTGGCCAGCCCTGATTCTTCTTACCAAGGTGGCTGGGAGGAGTGCCAAACCAGAGGGGTGCAGTGATGGGCACATCAAAGGGCAATAGCATAAAACCACCCATCAGTTTTATACCCATTTCACCACTCCTTACCAAATAACTGTTTGGTCCCTCCCAATCTGGACTGGATTCACTTACTGCTCAGTTCACTGAGGCTTTCTTGGCATTAAAAAATTTTTAAAAAGCTCTATAAGAATTGCTGTATATACAAAATAGCAATAAAATCAGCATATAGCTGAGAGATAAGTAAATTGAGGTTTATATATTGACATTATATATCATAGCATCCAGCTTAAATCCTATAGGGGGATGGATACTAATTCTACATGGGAATTCAGCACGACTTCACCTGGCTCCTGATGATCTTACTTAATGTGATAAAGGCACAGTCAAATCAGAATAAAAGCACCACACGGCCTCCACGGCTGTGAACTAAATTGTTCGAAACAGGTTTAGCCAAACATATGCAGTCCTGTGTGCAGCCAAGACTTCAGTCTGGCAGTCTCCACGTAACAAGCTCTGCATATGGAAGATGTCGCTCCTCCCAGCTGTCCACAGCTCCTTGGAAAAAAAAAAAAAACAACACATGGAGAGCTTAGAGATGATGCTAAGACACTTCTGGTGTACACACCTTCTGCGATGTTTGGGAAGAGGGTCAAGAAAGATGCCCATGCTTTTGGAAATGTGGCATTTTTGCCTGTTGTATATCTTCTTGCCCAGTTATTGCAAAGAGCTATTTATAAGTTCTTGGCTTCAGCATCAATGTGCTGCAGTTTTCCCTTTTCCTTCCATCTGGGATTGGTATCCTCCTTCCTCACCACAGCAATTCCCAAGCCTGTCCCAGCTCTTTGTAAAGCAGCCCCTCTGCACAACCTGGGGATCCTCTCACAAGTTATTTCACAAAAAGCAAGCAAGATGAAGACAGCTGAGCTGTTGTCTCTTTTCTTGTCTAGACTTCTCAGGAAGTTATTTTTCTTGACATAGAGATGACATTACTGTTACTGAATCCAAGAAAACTGAACTGATTTAACGACCTTTTGTGTCAGCTCTAGTTGTGATTGTTTTTTGTTGTGTTTCGGCTAGTTGTTTCCTGACAGGATGCAGGAAAATACACCTTGAGAGACTTGCTTTTTGCCAAAAAGCACTGAAAGCCAAACTGCTGCCCTCATAATATTCACAGGGTCCAGCATTGTTTCCAAGCACTCCAGACTCCCATGAAGTGACCGTTATATTGGGATAAGACATTGCCAGAGGCATAAATCTATCAAGGGAACAGCTACCGGTGGTCAGGTTGCAGTGTAGGAATTGTCTCTCTGAGGGCTGAGCAAAAAGAATATTAAGTGACTTGGGCAGAGAGATTCAGGCAGTCCAGCAGATGAGTCATGGGATCAAGGAATCCAGAAATCTGTAATCCAATTTTCTGCACCACTTTGATGTTTAACCAGTGCAAAAAAAAAAAAAAAAAAAAACAAACAAAACAACAAACCCACAACTTTTCTTGGACCTCTGTTCTCCCTTGTACAAGATAAGAGGAATATTATTCATTTCCCTACACGGGTGGATGTTGCAAGGTTTGGATGACTTATGTTTCTGCCTTGCTGTGGGAAACAGAGCTCTGGAGTTCAAAGCTTTCAGCACTGAAATCCTTCTTGTTGGCAATTCAAGCTCTCGGGAGGCTGCTCTTCCACCTCCATCATATAACAGCAAAATGCGTGCACTCCTTCGTTCCTCACAGCTTTAAAATTTTACAAAGCAGAAGTAAATTGAGAGTGAAAGAGGAAATGACATGAAGCAAAATGGCAACAAGAAAATAATAATCCAAAAGTCCACACTGCCAATGGAAAGTTCATAAGCAGTGTTCCCTGGTCTGGTTCTAGCCTGAGTTTGCAAAGTCTGCTGAGACAATAGCTTTGGCAGGTGTGACTCACTTCCCATCCACCTCAATAAATGGGAAGTGAGTGGTTAAATGATTAAGAGTGAAAACTCACACTGACAATGTAATGTCAGCATTTTTTATACCTTCACGGCGGTTCATCCTAGCAGAAAAATCTAGCAAATGCTCTTCTTTCATGTGTTTGAATTTCATAATAGCTTAAAATAAATATGATTTATTGTACAAGGAACCAGTAGTCCTCAGGTTACTGCTTCCCTGTCTTGGCAGGAGAATAAGCACTCAGAATTGAATGGTGAGAGGAAAGTAGAGAACGATTCTGTAACTGTAGAGATATCAGTTGGCCAGGGAAGGACTTGGGAAGTTCTGTTCTTCAAGAATCATCACTCTTCATGGGACTCTACTTTTTAAGGATAAAGCTATTTTTTTGACCAAAGATAATTACTTCATGCAAAGAAGAGTTTCTGTATTTTAAGGATATCTTTGCACTTCTTCAAAAATCGTAAGGAAACAAGGTCTCACCTCCATTTTCATGTTGTTTTAATTAGCTGATATTTGCAGCTTGCTGTACGGAATACATTCCTGACAGATGAAAAACAGTAATTCATAAAGACTGGAGAATCAGTCATGAGGTGTCAGCATATACTTTTGCATCTACTTTTAGCCTCTTGGACCAGTCAAGCTTCTGGTCTAAGTAGATTTTTTGCTCTCTTCTCAGTGGAAAGAAACTGGTACCCTGAAGGTGGTTCATTCTATGCCAATGCACATGTCCAAGGTGGGATGAACCGTGTTCTGGGAGTGCTGATCTCCTCCTGAAGACAAAAGCCTGAAGGATGAGGTCCCTGCCCCAGCTAACACCATTCAGAGTGCTTCTCCACTTTCTGAACAATAACCGTTTCCCCACTGATGACTTCTTCCAGTTCCCGTCTCACCGCCCATGAGGTTCAGAGTGGATAATTTCATAGAATCATAGAGATATGGGGTGGTTTGTGTTAGAAGGGACCTTCAAAGGTCATCCAGACCTCCCTGCCATTGACAGTGACATTATCAACTAGATCAGGTTGCTCAAAGCCCCATCCAACCTATCTTTTAACACTTCTAGTAATGGGACATCCACAGCCTCTCTGGGCATTTGTTCCAGGGTCTCACCACTCTTGTCACGAGAAATTTCTTCTTTATAGCCGATCTAACTCTACCTTCTTATGGTGCAAAACCATTACCCCTTCTCCTGTCAATACATTTTTCTGAAGTATCATCTGAACAGACGTTCTTGTCTCTCTCCATTGAAGGAGAGAGAACTCCCTTTAGATGATCATCTTAGACAAGACATGAGGAGAGATAAAACCTACCCCAGGAATTTCAGCCTTGCCCTATCTTTGGCTTCTCTGATAAAGGTCAACTATAGAAACACGGACGAGGTGGATCAACAGATGCAAGAGAGGTGGCAGTTGGTTGGTCAAGCTATTTATCACAGCTATTAGGAACCAGTCTGATTCTTCCAATTCATTTACCACAGAGCACAGCAAAGCTTTCAGATGCTAATGAATTTCAATATATCCTTGCAAATTAAAGTGTTACCACTTTCTAATTATCATCTGCTAATAATGATCCTCTTCTACAAGCAATCTAAAGAAAAATTAAAACTCCAGCTTGTCAGAGATTTGTTTTCATCTGAGTACTCACCAGTGGTTCTCCTCGGGAAAATGTTGTGGCAGAGAAATTACCAAGGAGCCTGCAATTAAGAGAGATTGCGGTGACAAGTCTGACACAATAGGAAGAAGAGACGTGGAAGGGAGGGGGCATCTCACTCATTTAGCACCACAGAAACAATGTAAAATGAAGTAATTAATTTGGGGACAGATTGCTTCCTTCACTGTGTCCTGCTGAATGTGTAAACAAAATCTCAGTTGTTCACTAAGTGTTCATGAGTTCGACAGAATTAAAAGAAGAAACTCGCCCTTCCACAATCTGCTAACATTTTTATCATCGAATAATAATGTAAAAGCCATGTCAGGGAAGACCAGAGGCTGACTGAAAAAGATGTTTTGTCTCTTATTGTGGACAGAAAAGACACACAGTGAAAGGAGCAACGACAGAATGGCCTTTCCCTGCCAACACTCCAAATTCTACTCAGGGACATTCAGGACACTTTCTGAAGAGGTTGTACCTGGACCTGTGCTTCGATGCCACCATCAATTTGTCTAGAAACCTCCTTGAACACTTAATTAACTCATAATTTCTACATTTTTTTTTTAACCACAGCACAAAAATGTGTGGTCTTTTTGTAGATCATTGTTTTCTGTTTTCTCTGTGCCACTCCTAATCCATTCCTGTCTTTTAGCTCCTTCCTTGACCACTGCCCAACACAAAGCTGATCTTTGCAGAAAACTTTGCACAGGAATTCCAAAATCCTTTTATTGTGAGCTACTTTACAGCTTGTCATTGCGAATGGGTAGTCTTACTCCTTCTCCTGTGAATTCCTCTGTACTTACCACCAGTGATTTTCATCTGCCATTTTGTCACTCAGTCATCCAACATCCAGCCAGACAAGAAAGCTCCAAGTTTGGATTCCTTTAGCACCCTTTTTTTTTTTTTTACTTAAAAGAGTTTTTTCACTCCCCCTTTTTTTTTCCCCTAAGTAGAGCTACATGTGCAGTACAATACGAACCTTTTAGCGGTTCGTCTTCTAGAACAAACCCACCGTGTCCCAGTAGCTATTTGCAGCATGACATTGTGCCATCACCTCCTCATGCTACGAGGTTCCTGACATTTTGAGCAAATGTCACCACGTCACCACTTTTTATCAGCAGAAGTCGGTGGTGGGGATGCACGTGGTGCTACAAGCCCTGGTTTCTTATGATGATCCAAGAGGCGCCAGCGCCATTTCATAACGTATGTATTTCATACCTCAGAGCTTAAAGTTTGGATCTGCAACACTACCTGGGTAGTGGCAGCAGATGTTTTCTCTCAGTAACTGTGAGATTGAACTTCGAGCTGTATGCGGAAAATCTTTAATTCCCTTATGTTCCTATGGAAACATGAGAGGAGCTTTCTGCCAAAGCAAGCCGGGGCCTTTGGCTTTACATGCGTAACATGTGAATTACCCATTTCTGTGCCCATTTGCAGGAGCCAGCTCCCAGCGCTGGAACCGTGCCATCATCAGAAAGCAAACACAGAAAGGTCCAATCTAACCTCTACAGTCTGCTGCAAAGAAACCGTGAGATGCTTCTTTCCCTCTCTATAGAAGTCATCCGTCCAAAGCCACTTTGTGGCAGAGCAAGGCTCCTTTTCCTAATTAGATTTGATTCCAAGGCAATCAGCTAAAGGCAGGAAGGGATTGGAGCAGTTGATGTGCGAGGGGCATGTGCAAATGGGAATTTAGGGCCTTGGCATGGGGAAATGAGAATTTAAGGCTTTGACAGACTGAAAACTCTGTTACCCTGCAGAACATCCTAGGAAATGCCAGGCAATTGAGATTGCTTAGCCCCTGTGAAAGAGGGATAAGCAGAGAAGTGCTCAGTGATAAGAACATACACACATGCCATTGCCCTGGAGCAGGGTGATAAGTGGTAACTTTGCTATCCCGCTTTAACTCATTCGGGTGTGCAAGCTCTTTGTCTAAGCTGGAATGTGAAATAAAGTTGTGTTCTATCAACTGATCAGAGCTGGCTCGAGAGCCAAAGTACCTACAGGTTATTATTACTGTAACTGGTTAATCAGACCAGCCATCAGACCTCAGCACTGAGCACCGTGAGCGACTGTCACCACACACTGCTGATAAGTCCAATCCAATACATATGGAACTAGCTAAGAGAGAACATTCTGCCTCATTTAAAATCACATTATCCAGCCTGCCACCCTTCACTGGCTTTTGGCCTGTCACACAGACTAATGGACAGGCACCCTGGAAAATACTCATGAACCTAGGAATGGGTGAGAGCCTCTTGTGTTTGACAAAAGCCAATTAAGATCAACCAAACCTTCTATTATGCCTCTTTCAAAAAAACATGTCTACCAACCAGATTGCTTAAAGAGCTCAAAAGCACAAACTGGAACACAGAAAGTTCCATTCAAATCTGAGGAAGACCTTCTTTGTGGTGAGGGTGCCAGAGCCCTGGAAGAAGCTGCCCAGGAAGGGTGTGGAGTCCCCTTCTCTGGAGATCTTCAAGTCCCACCTGGATGCAGACCTGAGTGATGTGCTCTGGGCATCCCTGCTTTGGCAGGGGAGTTGGACTGGATGATCTCTAGAAGGTCCCTTCCAACATCGACAATTCTGTGTATTCCGGGTTGTCAAGCAAAAACCCACAAACATTAAAAACTTGCCATTCAGTGGGTAAAATAATTAGAGGAGTGGTAACCTTCAAGAGCAGATGCCAGTGACAGGTGACAATATCCTGGATGACCCATTGAAGGTTGTGCCACCAACTGAGGCAAAATACTGACAGATCTCACGGCAGATAAAGACAACTTCCTGAAGGCCATGGGTGCCAGTGAGATATTGATGCTTATACCACCCGATCCCTCCACAAGCTTTTGACAAAGTGCTGATGTGTTTATATTGTGTAGCAAGAGTCAACGGCCACCACTGCTGTGGTTTCTTCTAGAGCATCCAGATGTGCAACAGGTACTTGCCACTCCTCTTCAAGGTCCTTGTTTCATGGTCCTGCAAAGATCGGTCCTGTCTTGGCACAAATTAAACACAGGTATTGGAATGTAGGACTAGAAGCAATCTTTTGGGTCATTTAGTTCTGTCATCCATTATCTCAGCAATCCTGTCATATAATCCCCTCCAAAATTAATGAACTTCATCTTAAAAGCAGCAAGTAATTTTTTTCCTCATTGCCCTAGAGGCTGTTCTGAAACTTCACTGCTCTGATGGTCGAATATCCAATCCAGGTCAAAATGACGTCCTTCAAAGAGGGAGATGCTGCGAAGAACTGAGGAAAATGCTGTTTTAACCTCCCAGCAAAAATACACCACTCCCATTCAACTCAGCAGGCTGAGACACCAGTTCCCTGACTCCTAATTGACTTTGAATCAACAGTTTGCAGCCCTGCCTGAATCCCTTCCTTTGCCTTGGAATGGAGGTAGAGGAAGAACAGAGAAGTTTATTCTTTCTTTCAAACAATGACTTAGTCCTGAGGTTTTCCTGCCATACTTGCAGGCTGGATTATCTTCTGTGGTTTTCTGTACCACCAAATATGATATGTTTTTCCACGTATCCTCTACCTCTGTGTCTTACAGCCCGTGCAATAGTTACGGTGCTGGCTGGAGGCCATGATTTTAATTGCCAAAGCAATCAGGGGATTAGTCCCTGCTACATGAAAGCCTAAAATTCCTGATCTGTGAACTGCCGCATCTGTACTTCACAGCATCGCTCACAGTGGATGAGGAGTGAGGGTAAATGTTTCAAACAGGGGGATCTGTCTGTAAAACAGCGTTTTGGAGAAACAGAAAATCGGATCACTTCTCGGAAACTTTCTCAAAGCTTTCTATCTGAAACAGACTTTCTATCATTTCTGTCACCGTGCTGACATTCAAAAAAAAACATTGTTGTGAGGATTCATCTCACTCATTTAATGTCTATGCCATAAATGTTTCCTTTGGAGATACTTGCTATAGTCTCTTTTTATAGTCAATGGGAAGGAAAAGGTTTTTCTAGAAGGATTCATGTAATCTCTCATGGATATCTGCTTTAGGGCAATATGAATTGCACCCTAGAAGCAGATATTTCTCTCTGCTGATTGGAAAAGCTCCAGATACTTGCTTGGATGAACAACGAGATGTCTGCTGTTTTGCCAAGTGATTGCTATCCCGCTAGTGAAACAAACCAAACAGGAAGATCTTGATATTCATATATTCTAAGCAGAATTTTGCATAGAAAAAGAGTGTTACGGGCTTCTAGATTCTTTTACTGTTCCTTTACATTCTGTTAGTGTCTTTAAGACACTCAAATATTATGCTGAGTGGCATTTTGCCACTGTAGAGTAGATGAGATGGATGGCTCTATTAGTATTGGTGGAGTTATTTTTAATTTATACTAGCATAAAAGAGAGGTGAATGAGGCCCTTAGCTTCTTATTCCTGCCTTAGTCATGGACTTTCTCTGTGACCTTGTGAAAATTGCTTTATCTGTTATTTTCCCAATATATAAAATTAAGATGATCACCCTCACAGACTGCAACGAGGTCTAATTAATAAGTGTAAAGCACTATGGAATCCTCTGATGGAGGATGCAGAGAGTAGCCAGCCTGGGATAAGGAGGATTAAAGGAGGTTGTGCTAACATAAAAATTACTGAGGGGGAGTGAAATGGCACATATCTGCAGGTGAGGAAACAGGAATCAGGAGTCTGGAACTGCTGTCATCAGACCTCAAATCCACTGACAGGAGTATGTCTACAAAGGAGGTTTGGACAATGAAATGAATCACCTTGCAGAGCTCAGAAACAGGTGAAATACTATAGTTTAGTAGGATTATCCTAGGAAAAATCCTTCCACATTTATCTGTCTGAATTTGATTGACTCGATGGATCTTTCACAGCCTTTTTAAATCGCCATTTCTGAAATATTCATCAGGATAACAATTTAATGTGCGTGGATTAATATTCATACCATGAGCCATATCACCAATGTCTCTGAACATGCAGGACATGTAGTTTTTCCTTTCAGCAGTTCACCAAATGCCATGCCCTTTTCCAGAAGCCAGCAGGGATTTCTAAATTTCACCTTGTGCCAGTTGGAAGTCCCTTCCATGGGATGGTGCCAGTTCAAAACTCCTGATAACCAGGACTCCCACATGTCCAAATCTCATCTTGTCCCTTTTGAATGCCATAAAATACATTGCACCCAACCAAACCCTTGTCTTACTCTTCTATGAGCATCAAACCAGACCTTTTCTTCCATTATCTATCTCATAATTGTCAGGTTGCTGTTCCTTTCTGACTGTCTTGCTTTTTCCCTCCCCAGGCATCACCGTGGACAAGTTTGGTCTTATTTACTTTGTGGATGGCACTATGATCAGGCGAATTGATCAGAACGGGATCATTTCAACTGTGTTGGGTTCCAACGATTTGACATCTGCTCGGCCTCTCAGCTGTGACTCTGTCATGGACATTTCTCAGGTAAGACAATGTTTTGGTTGGGATTCTACAGAATAGAAGCCTATGTCTTCAATTTTTCTGCCTCTGTGTGTGCCTCCCCAGGTTTGATAAAGCAGTAAGGGCTCAAAGAGAATTAAATCTCTATGTATTTTGTGGTATGAAAATGACTGGGTCAAATAGAAAGATCCTATTAAGACTGAAGGAAAGACCTAACTGACCTAAGAGATCTCTGGGGAGAGAGATGATAAAGATTTCCCAGACGAGTTTTCAGAGATCCCCATCATCTGTGGACACAGATTCCTGGGAAGGCAGGTTTCATTAGGCTCATTTCTCAAAAAAAAACTAGTTGATTTAAACTAAAAAGGCCAGATAGCAGGATGATATGCCATGCCCTGTTATAACAACTTTGCTTTGCTTCGCCCCCATCCTAATTTGGCCCTGCACAATTTCAGACCTGCATCAAATTAACATCGAGGAAATACTGATTGGAGGCTGTGGTGCCAAAATTAGCAACAGCAGGAAAAACACGAATCTTGAATTGCATCAGATTGCAAATTGGTTGCAGCTACCATCATGCTGGGCTTTTAAGTCCTGCTGCTTAAAGGTGGAGAGAGAGGGAAAAGGAAAAAAAAAAAAAAAGAGGGAGAAAAAAGGAAATCTCAGTTTGATGATTGCTTTATTTCTGGATTGTGCAAAAGAGAAGCCTGTTACAGCCCAGCACTCGATTTTGTGGGGCACTGGCCAACCTGTGGATTCGTGCCAGTGTAGAGATAGTGTCCTTTGGAACCTTTGTGCCACTTGTTCTTTGCCTGGCTACAGGAATGTTGCCTTTCCCCTGTGAAAATATAGATCATAGCTGGAGGGCTAAGTACTGTTATTCAGCTACAATAGATGTCAATGGGGTTTCCTTCTTGTAACTACCTAGATAATTTCCCTGCTCCCATATGGAATCTGTTCTTCTTGGTTTTCCCTCTAATTTGAAAAGATTATTCTTGCTTCTTTGCAACTGGTTCCCACTGTCCTCAATTTATGAACAAGCTGAAATTATGAGTTTAAAAGCTCTCATGCCTCCTATAGAAATTTTGCTGGTTAAAGGCCATCTTGTAGTATGTTTCTTATTTTATAGGGATAGTTTTTTTCTTTATCTGAATTTCAGGGACAATTACAAAACCATTGTGGATTCAGATTTTTAAAATTATTCTCTTGCAGGTTATGTGGCTTCTATATGTACCAATGCCATGTTTAAACACTTCTGAGATGAGCTAATATAATATAATATAATATAATATAATATAATATAATACAATACAATATAATACAATACAATACATCAGCTGAAGATTCTTTCTTTCCCTTCATAAGATAACAGAATGCATTTTTAGATTAACCTATACTGTGATGAGCAGATTAAGAACTCCTGTTTTGTGCAAATGCACGAAAGACAAGTTTCATTTAAAAAAATAAAATAAAAAAACCAACCCAAACCAGGAAAAAAAAATTGAAAAAAACAGCTTTGTAAGTAGCTTTTCATCATTTACAGTGGCTAGAAGGGTCTTTTCTGTCAGGTCCCTGAGGCTTCCTGGGACATGAGGACATGAAATATTTAGCTGCCAATGTTGACAAGGAATGGTTTTTAAGAAATTGAAAATTCCCTTGTCAGTTCAGAATAAACTCTGCTCTTGATGCTAACTCAAGGCTGCAGAGCTTAAAGACCACTGGAAGGGATGGAGGCATGCATTATTAAAAAGAAAACCACAGGCTATAATGTTTTACTACAGGAAGGGTTAAAATAAGCCAGGAGATGAAAAAGGAAAGAAATTTTGCAAACAGGGAACCAGACTAGTCAGGGCTCAGTACACAGCATAAGCCATGAAAATTAAGTTTCATAAGCCCAGCTGTTAGAAGGCACAATAAACTAAATAGCTTGCATCTGATATTTAAAAAAAAAAAATGAAAAGGGATTTAAACATGAATAGAAGCATCAAAAGTAAAACATGGCTGTGGAAGAGATGTTCAAGTACAGGCTTTAAAAATAGGAATCTTCTGTGTGTCTCTAGAGCTTTCCTGGTCTCTTCTTGTTCTTGGTTTTAAATAAAACCACATTGAGAGATGGTTTCCTGGACTTGAGCCTCCTCCTTCCAATAAGGTTGCTACCTTATAGATGCAAAATGTCAGCCCCCCTCCAAGCTTAGTCACCTCAGACAAATGAGAAGCAGCAGCAACTGAGATGACAGTGGGAAAGGAGGGTTTAAACCAAAGAAACAGGGAGATCCTGCAATTGCACAGCCGTGAGCTCCTAGATCCAGGAGCTCTCAGTCACAGCACATCGTACATTTTGGTACAGAGGAAAAAATTACACAGGTGTGGGGAGAATGGCACAAAGTGGCAAATTTCTCAGTTTACTACGAGATATCAAGTCCATCTGCTCTAACTTAGAATTGCCTGGCTGACTGAGTTTACAACCAGAATAGCCATTCTTTGTATTAGTTGAAAATCTATTTAGATGCCGTGGCTGGAGGTGACCAAGAGCATTCTTCACAGTTGTTCATTTCCAATCACCCCTCACAGTTCTACTATGAAGATGCACCATTAGGAAAAGATCTAAGCATTGGTTAGCTGTTTTTCACACTTTTTTTTTTCTATAGAAACCTGAAGTAAAATAAAATAATCAAAAAAATGCACACCTTCTGGTTCTTCATAGAAAAAAAAATACCCTGAATTCTCTTGGTAAAAGTTTCTTAAGCTTGACAACTAAAGAGTAGACTCACTTTAAAAGACAATAGAAACAGAGACCTTCCAGTGCTCTGAAATATGTGAAAATATATGTGAAAACCACTGTGAAGCGAAAATATTTTATTCCATGAATTGAAATATTGCCTGAATTTCTTGTGAATTGCTCTTCTGCATTTTTGCAGAGTCAAGCAGAAAATAGGTGGTTATAACTTAGACATACATACATGCTGCTACAGCTGCCAGTTTTGTGTCTATCCCTCTTTGTAATTTACCCAGAGGAGCTGGGCCACTTGTCTGGAAAATCCTTTAGTGAAAGGATCATTGTTTTCTTTGACTGATTTCACAGCACTTCACACAACAAAATTCCCAGTCCCAGGAACCAAGTCCAGGCTCTATCGATTAAAAGAGCATAGAGTGGTTTGGAGAGCGGAAATCCCATTAGAATCTTTGGGTCTTGATGTTTACTCCTGTGTTCCCTAAGCACTGACACCCCTTCCCACAGTCCCTGACACCTGGTGGAGAAGCAGAGGGAAGCCATGGAGCAAGAGCTGAGGAGGATCTGATTGAGGGTGGCAGAGTACTAGAACAGGCTGCCCAGATTGGCTGTAGAGTCTCCTTCTCTGGAAATACTTGCAACCCTCCTGGATGTGTTCTTGTCCAGCCTCCTTCAGGTGAACCTGCTTTGGTAAAGAGGTTGGACAAGATGATCTCCAGAGGTTCCTTCCAATGCCTGCCATTCTGTGATTCTGGGATCTACCTCTGCTTATCACCCTGCTCCCACCACTGCTGCAATGCAGACTGTGGGTGTCCACATGCATCCCCCTCATGTGACAGGGATCTAAACCCCCTCACTCACACCAGAGTTGTGTCCGCTGTGGCTTCTATCAAGCAGTAATAATTAGCTGTGTTTCTCTTACCCTTTCTCCCTTTAATCCATGTTGAAACATCCTCATTGCGATTGATTTATAGCGATCACGCGGTGGATAAAGCTCTTGCTATAATTATTTCCTTGTGTTGTTTTACCATTAAGGTTCGTCTAGAATGGCCCACGGACCTGGCGGTCAATCCGATGGATAATTCCCTCTATGTGCTCGACAATAACGTTGTGTTACAGATATCTGAGAACCACCAAGTGCGCATCGTGGCGGGGAGGCCCATGCACTGCCAGGTGCCAGGCATGGACCACTTTCTCCTTAGCAAGGTGGCAATCCACGCCACCCTGGAGTCTGCTACCGCCCTGGCTGTCTCGCATAACGGGGTCCTGTATATCGCCGAGACCGATGAGAAAAAAATCAACCGCATCAGGCAGGTCACCACCAACGGAGAGATTTCTCTCGTTGCCGGGGCACCAAGCAGCTGTGACTGCAAGAACGATGCCAACTGTGACTGCTTCTCGGGGGACGATGGCTACGCCAAGGATGCCAAACTCAATGCACCATCCTCCCTTGCGGTGTGTGCAGATGGGGAACTGTATGTTGCTGATCTTGGAAATATCCGAATCCGCTTTATTCGGAAAAACAAACCGTTCCTCAACACACAAAATCTATATGAGTTGTCCTCACCCATAGACCAGGAGCTCTACTTGTTTGACACCAGTGGTAAACACCTTTACACTCAGAGCCTTACCACTGGAGATTATCTTTACAATTTTACTTATTCCGGAGATGGGGATATAACCCTCATCACTGACAATAATGGCAACTTAGTCAATATCCGAAGAGATTCCACAGGGATGCCCCTCTGGCTGGTGGTTCCCGATGGCCAAGTCTACTGGGTGACAATTGGTACCAACAGCGCACTGAAGAGCGTAACAACACAGGGGCATGAAGTGGCCATGATGACGTACCATGGCAACTCTGGTCTCCTCGCCACCAAAAGCAATGAAAATGGTTGGACAATGTTTTATGAGTAAGTAGATTATGAATATTGTGCTGCTATGTTCTCTAAACCATGAAGGATAGATAGAACTTAATTCCCTGAACAAAAGTATTGTCCAAATGAAATGGCTGGAAGAGAGAATATTAGATCTCACACAAACACTTCATACTAGAATTGGGTGCATTAGAGTTTGGAGAAGCTCCCTCTACCAGATCAAGTGTTTCTGCTGAGTTTTTCTAAATCGGCTCAGCAACTTGGACACCTGGTTCTCCTTAACTGTAGTCAGGATCAGGGATTTAGGCAGCATGTCAGAGAATATTGCTTGGCTTTGAAAAGCTTGGAAGTGTGAAAGTTCCACTAGAACCTCTTCTTTGCAGCTTTTCTCCTATTTCCTATGCTGCAGTGTCATTTTTGAGCTTGTTTGAAATGGCTGATGTAGAATGACAATTGGCAATGACTAATGACAGCTTGCTCAGAAAATGATTCTGTAATTAATGGGCTGCTTGATTTCTGTTGTTGGAATTGGCTTCTCAATAGCCTCAGAACTGTTCAAGACCATCCCTGCCCCAAAGAGTTTTTGAACTGAGAGAAGACAGGTTGAAAAAGCCAGAGATGGCAGTGACTCGAAGTTTTTTACTTCTTTTTTACATTACTATAAGTAATCCCCTGCTTATAAATACCACGAAGGCAACACACTTCTGACAGCAAATAGGAAAAAGGTAGGTAAGTGAACGAAGGGCACCTAGAAGAATGGTCTGCAAATTCATCCTGCTGTTGAAGAACCCTTTCCCCTCCTTCTTCCTTAGTTTCCTTTTTGCCTCCAAGTCTAGCCTTTTTGAAATGCTCCTTTTAGTGCATAATTTCCCATATGGTTTGAATGGTTACGTGGAAGTGTTCAGCTGCCACAATAATAGACCCATTGTAAGAGTCCAGTTTGGCTGGAATAGACAGTTCCCAAGATTACAAAGAAAAAAACTGAAAAAAAAACCAAACAAAAAACCAAACAACAAAGAGATTTGAGGAAGGAGAGCAGGCTAAACCCACATATTTGTGTGTTAGACATGCAGTTGCTTTGGTTCTTTCTTTAAAATGTTCCAGGCCCAGTTTCAAATTTCTTTGCTTCATACGCGCTATTACTGCTCCTGCCTCAAAAAGAACTGATGGAAACTCTGTGATGAATCTTTTGAAAGGTTATTTGCATTCCATCAATGTTCTGCTTGCAATTACTACAGCAATATTCCTCAGTGAATCAGAGTTAATACCCTTCCATCTCTTACATTGAATTTGCTTGAGGGAGGCTTTAGGGAGGAAAGACAGGGTTTTTTTTCTCTGTAGGAGTGGGAGCCTGCTATATTGTCAGGACCATTGTGCTAAATCAAGGAGATATTTTCTTTTTGCAAAGAACCCAATAGTTCCTGTGCTTCAAAACAGATGTAGCCATGGACAGTGAGGCAAACTAAACATTACAGCTAATAATGGTCAGATTTATACCTCAAACATAATCTTTTATTTAAAAGTGTGACTGAAAATATAAAGGTGATAAAATGAGACAGAAGCTAAAATCCAACTTACTCTGTGGATATATTTATAACAGTGATCCATTATTTCTTGCTATCCAACAAAATAGAGCATTTGTGAAAGTCATCATTCTGGTTCTTTTAGGCACTTCAGAAGAGTCATAAGGAAGCTTTTTAGAGCTAAATGGAAGACAGTATTCTCCAGTGGTTAGACTATGGAAATCTTGACTCAAGCTAGTCAGCACTATGTGATAGCACAGCATCACTGAAAATAGAATTGGGAATGTGTCTTCAGAGAGAGCTCATCCAAACCTGTGATCAGTTATCTCTATTTAACCATTCCTGACAGATTCTGATGCAACTTTATAGAACTACAGGGTAAAAGTCTATCTCTGAATTAGTTACCTCAGCCTTCTTTTATAGGCAATGAGGAGAAAGAGGCACTTTCAAGGTGATTTTCTTATGAGTTATGTCAGGTATCTGCTTTAGGGTGGGATGAGACAAGTTGTATTCAGAAAGTTTCTCTTTGTAAAGGTAGTTCAGAATGATTTGCTCAGACATGAATGCTTACATTTAGACATTGTAGATGTCTACAATTTGGTCTACAAAATGGATCAAAGTCATCTAAGTAATTCATAAATATTGCTAGTGATAACAAAGTATTTACCTGTCTTATTGTTAGAAAGCTTTTTATGTGCTCCAGATAAATCTTCTTTGCTTGAATCAGACTACCACTTTTCATCCTATCCTATCCTATCCTATCCTATCCTATCCTATCCTATCCTATCCTATCTGTCTGATCCTACCCTAACCTGTCCACTAGGGACTTGGAAAGCAGATCAGTCTGCTCTTCTTCTCGGCTGTGAAAAGTACAAATCAAATGTCTCAAGAACTTGCTCTGTGATAGCTCTTAAATCAGCAATAGGGAATGATCCAAGGGGGTTGTTTTGGGTGAATTGGCAGGGATTGATTCTACCCAGGTTTTGCATGCATCATCTGGGAAAATAAAATCAGAACTGATAAAATGAGGCGAGTAAATAAAGGGGAGATACTTAGACTGCTTGATAAAGTAGGTTTCATTTAAATAAAATACGTTCTTACACAATCTAATGCCAGGGTAAACACGTAACAGCTCAAACCTAAAGAACGGGGCTGAGCAGCCTCTCACAGGCTGCAGTGAGTAAAGCATCAAGCCATTCGGTGTGGTCTCTCAGCATAATTCTGTGGCAAATCTGTCTAACTTGTTGCTCGGATGGGCAAACAAAATGATTACATTTACTCATCCCACTCAGCTTGTAGTGGACAGTAGGAAGCTGATTTTCTCCCTGTGCAGCATTGATGAGACTCATGCTGTCAGTTCTGATGTTTGCAGTTTATGAAGGACAGTGAAAATTGAAGGCTGTGCAGCAAAACACTACAAAAATGCATTCGTGGGGAGAAAGTGCTTTATGTCAGAGAACTAAGAAGTCTTCATCTATTTATCTTAACATGAAGAAGACTGGGAAGTGTCTAGATCACAGCATGTCAGCACAAAGCTATCACCTACAGAGGGGCTCTCAATCTGGCAGAAACAGGCTTGAGAAGGGTAAGGGGCTGGAAAGCAAAGCAAGAGACATTCAAGTTGACAGGAAGGCATGATTCTTTAAGGTTGAGATAACCTAACTGGTAGAGCGACTGACCATGAAAAGCAATATATTCTCCATTTCTTGGTATCTTAGACCATGACTCTGGATGCCTTCCATAAGATATATTCTCACCAGATTTGCATGAGTCAAACACAAACTGCAGGGATGACTGTAAGCATGGCAGGATCAAATCTAAGTTACTTGGTATCCAAGAAGCCACAGAAGATGGCTTCAATATCTTCAGGTTATTGCTTTCTGTATCAAAACATCAGGAAACTTGCATTGGGGAAGTTTAAGTGATTTAGAGAAATCCTGTGATCGTGAGCAGCTGGAAGGTGCTGTGAGTAGTTTTCAGTCCTGGCTGAGGGGGAAGGTGAAGCTCATATTTCTGTTTTGCTTGTGGCCAAGGAAATAAAGACATCAAATCTGGCTCTGAGGAAAAGCTTCATGTTTCTCACAGCACGTAATAGTTGTTTATGGGCTAGGGCAGGCTGGACACCACTGCTTAAAAAGTTAAGAGTAAACGTAAATCCAGCTGGCAAGTTTACACTGTGCCAGTGGGCCCATGAAGAACACCTTTATAAGATTTACCTTTACTTGACTGTCTACAGAGGACTATAAACCAGACACCCAACATGAAAGAGCAATCATGGAATTATAGAATGGTTTGGGTTAGAAGGGACCTTAAAGATCATCCATTTCCAACCCCCTTCCCATGGGCAGGGACACCTCACACTAGACCAGGTTGCTTAAAGACCCATCCAGCCTGGCCTTGAATACCTTGAACACCTTCAGGAACCCACAGCTTCTCTGGGCAACTTGTTCCAGTGTCTCACCACCCTCAGAGGAATGAATTTCTTCCTAATGTCTAATCTAAATCTCCCCTCTTTCAATTTAAAACCATTAAACTGAATGGGAGATCATCCCTCCCCATCTCCAGCATCTCTGGTTCTCCTTCAGTTGTTGCTCTTACCAGGGCATTTCTCAACCTTTATCATAAGGCTGCAAAGATGTGTGAAACATGGGCATGATGACGTGACTCTGGAGAGGAGAGAAGGAAGCAGGGTTCCTTGATGCAGGACTGGAGGTCTATCTTCAGGGCACACCAGGAAATCGGGGTCCTCCAAGGCTTCAGGCTGGGCTGGTACATTGTCCCTTCATTTCTGTAGGTGAAGGAGACAGGTGCTGTCTTCAGGTGGTGGCAGACTCACTCACAGAACCCACAGCTCTTCCTTTCACAGATCCCACACCAAAGCCTGCTGTAACAACCCTGCTGTCTTGGGTTTAGTGCTAAGCGTCAGTGTATAATGGTGTGTACTTTCTCTTTCTTCTGAGAGTGAAACTTAGCTCCCTGCAGTAATTATCCTGTCCCCAAAGGCCTATCTAAGGACTTCTTTGAGGGTTTTAGCATGATATAGACCTTCTCTGCCTCTGCAGAGGGCTTGACATGTGCTGTCAATTAATGCAGTGCAGCTCAGCTTGTCCAGTAACTGGATTAAAGACTTGCCTTCCCATTGAACCTGTGACAGTGATAATCAGCAGCAAAGGAAGTTGAACTGGAAACTCTGCCAGGGGAAGAGCTTCTTGTTGTTCAACTCCTCGAGTCAAAGACAAAGGATGCTGTGTGACTACTTGCTTCTTTGTTATTACTGCTTTTTCACTCAACCTAAAAAAAAAATTGCTACCAGCCTTGACAAAGTTTCTTAGCAGTTGCTGTTTATCTACTTCAGAATCCGTAAAATCTTATTAATGTATTTGTTTAAATCAAGAATACAGCAATTTTCTTGATTATCTCATTGAGATGTTATCAGTGTACATTAATTCAATTTCCCTTTAAGCCAAAGTCAAACATTCTATGCATTATTTAGCCGAAACGAGGCTCTTTTTCTTAGGTCTTTTGTGTGCCCAATTAGTTTCAAAGGTCACCTCCTCCCACACAGGATGAAATACTTACACGTTGCTGCAGCCAAGCCCAGAAATTCTAAACCTTTTCATAGACTGCCCAAGAAGTGGCTTACAGCTGCCTGGAGGGCAAAGGGTCTGGTGGAGCCAGATCTTAAGCTGTGTGGTAAGAGGAGCTTTGACCCTTAACATAAGGTGCTGTTTTACAGATGACCAAACTCTGCCAAACCTCACACATTATAATGGGTGGAAGGCAGGAACCAGCTGGACCGAGCATGGAGGAGGACCTTGGGTGGCTTCCCAGTGACCCCCAGGACTCAGCAGAGGTCCCACTCCAGTACGAGCCGTGTTTGGTGCCCCAGCCAACCACAGAATGATAGGGGTTGGAATGCACCTCTGGAGATCATCGAGTCCAACACCCCAGTCAAAGCAGGCCCACCCAGAGCAGGTTGCTCAGAAACTTGTCCAGGCAGGGTTTGAATGTCTCCAGAGAAGGAGACTCCACCACCTCTCTGGGTAGCCTCTTCCAGGCTCTGCCACTCACAAAGAAAAGAAGTTCCTTGTCATGTTTAGATGGAACTTCCGGTGTTAATGCTTGTGCCCATTTCCTCTTATCCTGTCACTGGGCACCACTGAAAAAAGACTGGCCCTGTCCTCTTGACACCCACCCTTTAAGTATTTATAGGTATTGATGAGATCCCCCCTCAGCCTTCTTTTGTCCAGACTAAAAGAACCGAAGTCCCTCAGCCTTTCTTCATCAAAGAGGTGTTCTAATCCCCTGATCATCAGTACCCTGATCTGGGCAACTGGGATCTGGGCCTCATGGTCAGCATTTACCCAAGTGAGATGTAAACTCAATCTGCCTTGTAGTTGGTGTAAAGGCTTTGCAATATTTTCTCTCTTAGTCAAAACCAGAGATAAATAACACTTATTATCTTTAGAGGAGCAGCCACTTCTTGACTCAGGGAAAAGGTAGCTTACTGCCTTATCACCTGATGATATCTCAGGTCATACACTGAGTTTTATGGGATTTGGTGGTGTCCTTGGTTTAGATTAGTACAAGTGAATCTCTCTTTCTGCTCCAGCAGAGCATGAGAAACACAAGCCACCTTTGGCTTTTGCTCTCCCTCCTCTTTTAGCAAGATTTGTTTGCTCCACAATTTCTTCACAATAAAATAATTAGATTCTCATCGTCATTCCTCCAAAGAAGTTACCATGAAACCCTGCAAAGTGCCACAATAAAGTAGTACTTCTCCAGTACTCTCACTAAGTTGTGAGGTTGTGTTTTGAGCCATTGGCCTGGCCTGAAATGAATGCCTGGTGTCAGAGCTGAGTTGAAAACCAAGGGAATTATGAGCATCATAAAAGTTAGAGGAGAGAGAGAGATCTTCCTCTTCTCGTTTGGGTGGTCAGAAAACTCTGCAGACACTGGCTGCAACCTGGGCTGGTGTCATTAGGGAGAGGCTTCATACATATTTGAGTAGTATTGGTTTGCCTCTTATAGATTTATTTTTAATGTTGTGTTTAATGTTGGTTGAAAAATTGTGAAGAGGCAAGCTTGTTCAGAGGCTGCATGTCTGTATAATCGCACACAAAATATAGTTTGCAAAGTACATTAGGACACTTTGGCACTAAATGCAACATTATTATAGTGATTTTTTTTCCAATCTATTTGACTTGTAGTTTTAAAAGGCTGATGAAATGTGAAAAAGCTAAAATGAGGAAACAGAGAGACTCAGGCAAGGAATTGATTTCTGAATAGACGGTACTTAGGATGCTCTCTGTAATTCCCAAGGCCCAGGTCTCTACACAATGGTAATGTGATAAATGAAAGCTCTGAATGTTTACAAGCTAACAATTAGGCCTCATAAGCACCAAATACCGTTTTAATTCTGCGCATTGAACCTTAGCTAAATACGTTTCCAATGGGGAATGGATGGCAACGGCTTCCTTTGCTGGCCTAATAATTGTCACAGTAATTGTGAGCACCGAGTCTTTGCAGCAGGTCTGAATGGGAGGCAGCAGCTGTGTTAGCAGGTGATGGATTCATTGCTCTGAGTGGCTGCTGTGTGCTCTCCCGTGTTTCACTATTTCCTTAATTCTGGCGCTTTCAGAGCATTTGGAGAACACAAAAGTCTTAGGCTGTGATGAAAACTGGCCCACCCCTAAATCCACAGAACTGTGGAAACAGGCTTTTTGCAGCTTAGCTGCAAAATGAGGTGACGAGGAGAGATTTATCTCACTGCAAATACCAGGGCGCGCCTGCAGCTACACGGGAGCCTGGCCTTCCTCTCCCAGCTGAGGATGTGCCCTATAAGTGCCTTTATACGGCTGAAAGCAGAGGTAGAAGGACCTCACTCATTTAAATCAATAAGCATGTTATCTGTTTGGGATGTAGTAACCTTCGAGCTGATGTGTCCTGGGAGAGTGGGATGGATGATCTCAGGTATGTGCTCTGTGATCTGTATCGAGGGAAAAAGGGAAAAACACAGAATCACAGAACTACGTGAGGTTGGGAAGGGATGTCTGGAGATCATCTAATCCAACCCCCTGCCAAAGCAGGTCCACTCAGAGCAGATTGCACAGGAATGTGTCCAGGCAGGGTTTGAATGTCTCCAGAGATGGAGACTCCACCACCTCTCTGGGCAGCCTGTTCCAGGGCTCTGCCACCCTCAAAGGAAATAAGTTCCTCCTCATGTTCAGATGGAACTTCTTATATTCAAGTTTGTGCCCATTTCCTCTTGTCCTGTTACTGGGCACCACTGAAAAAAGATTGGCCCCATCCACTTGACACCCACCCTGTAAGTATTTATAAGCATTGATCAGATACCCCCTCATCTTTCTCTTCTCCAGACTGAAAAGACCTAGGTCCCTCAGCCTCTCCTTGTAAGAGAGATGTTCCAGGCCCTTAATCATGTATGTAGCCTTCTGCTGTAGCCTCTCCAGCAGTTCCCTGTCCTTCTTGAACTGGGGAGCCCAGAACTGGTCACAGCACTCCACATGGGGTCACCAGGGCAGAGTAGAGGGGGAGGATGACCTCTCTTGACCTGCTGGTCACACTCTTCCTGATACACCCCAGGATGCCAATGGCCACAAGGGCACATTGTCAGACTACGAAATGGTCCAGTCCTGAGAAAACAGAAAAGAGAAAAGGAACTGCTTGCCAAGCGGCAAGTGCTGTGTGCGTCCATGCTAACTGGCTTCCCACACCTCTTTCTTCAGTGCCACCCCAGTGCTAAAAGGAGTTTTTGTCTGGATGTGAGTGTTTTACACTTCATCTGCTGCCAATTAAAAAGAATAATAATAATAAAAAGGGGAACAGTTTAATTGTGCTACCTTCTCACATTTCTCCTTTTGTAAGGCACGACCTCCTTCCAGCTGCAAATAGGTGAGCTGTCACCCCAAAAGTGAGTGCTTGGAATGGTCCGCTCCTCGCTCCCGGGCAGACGTTGCAAATGCAGAAAAACACAGATGGTCCAGGTTACTTCTGACAGAGGCTAATGGGGTGACTAAGGAGGTGCCAAAAGCCTAATGTACACATGGAGACATCTTAAACCAATTCCAGCACACCATTACAGACTGTTTTGGCCCCAAACGAGCTTTCTTCTCAGGACCCAAAGTTCTAGAAGGAAATCCTTGCCTTTGGTGAAGTTGTCCCCTGTAGTATGAGTTTTGTACAGCTGTAAAAACGTAACCATGAAAATTATATATATTATGATTAATCATTTAGACTTAAACAGAAAAATGTGTGCGCAAAGGTCTAGGCACCGTCGCACTCTTTCTTCTTTCCTTTTAAACCCATTCTGCACATGAAGAGGTTACTGACATATTTGCCAGTATCTGGCCAACAGAGAGCTGGAGGACCATTTGTGAGGGTGCTGGGAGCTGGATGGATGTCCAAGAACAGAGTTTAAGGAGCTGGGTGTCTTGCTGGTGCTTCTTGGGGCTGTTAAATTGAGTATCTACAGGTTTTTTTAGGCTTTCTTTGGGGCATGTGAAGTTTTCTTGCAACTCTCAGTGTGGTGCTGAGTGTCGTTCAATTGAGATAAAACATATGGCTTAGAGGACATTGACTCAGCAGATAAATCTGAAATAGCAGCCATGTCCATTGCATGAACAAGCTCTCTGCCTCCATCCTGGCTTTTGCTCTCCTTCTTTCCCTAATCTTCAGTACACCAAACTCACCCTCAGACTTCAGATGCAGCCCACCTAGATTTGAGCCATTATACTTTAGGAGGTGAATCAGGATCCATTTCAGGAGCAGCTCATTTCTTAAAATAGAGGATTATAAAGAAATTCCTTACAGTTGCTAATATCACTGAGATAGAGGAGTTACATTCAGATCCATCTTCCTTAAATTTTGGAGTTTTTGAGATGTGAGTCTATCTTTATGGTTCAGATTGGCTTAAATGTAGGACTATTGATCATAGAATCAAAGAATGCTTAGAGTTAGAAGGGACCTTAAAGATCATCAATTTCCAAGCCCCTGCTATGATGCCATGGTAGAAAGAACCTGAGGTGTTACACAACACACTTTTAGCAATAACAGTGTTTGCTCAGGGGGAGACAAAATCATAGAATCATAGAATGGTTTGGATTGGAAGGGACCTTAAAGATCATCTAGTTCCAACCCCCCTGCCATGAGCAGCGACACCTCCCACTAGAGAAGGTTGCTCCAAGCTCCATCCAGCCTGGCCTTGAACACCTCCAGGGATGGGGCTTCCACAACTTCCCTGGGCAACCTATTCCAGTGCTTCACCACCCTCACCATAAAGAATTTCTGTCTAGTATCTAATCTAAATCTCCCCTCTTCCAATTTAAAACCATCGCCCCTTGTCCTGCCACTACACTTCCTGACAAAGAGTCCCTCTTTGGCTCTCCTGTAGCTCCCTTCAGATATTGAAAGGCTGTTATAAGGTCTCCCCAGAGCCTTCTCTTCTCCAGGCTGAACAACCCCAGCTTTCTCAGCCTATCCTCATAGGGGAGGTGCTCCATCCTTCTGATCATCTTTGTGGACCTCTGCTGGACCTGTTGCAACAGATCATGTCCCTTGTGTTCTGTTTCAGCAGATGAGGGAAAGGTATTGCTTGTGATGTTTTTAATACTCAGGTACTGTTTTAGGAGGAGATGTGCAGATGATAGTGCAGAAAGCACATTCAGAACACGTAATGCAGTGCAACCAGGACAGACAAAGAGCAAAGTGCTCAGTGCTGAGAACACTTCAGTTCTGGCTCCTGCAAGATTCATTTTAGACCCAAGCTGTGTGCTGCTGGCTGCTTGGAAAAGCTTTAACCGGTCCCAGCCAAGCTCCTGCAATGCAGTCCTGAATTCATCCATCCCTTTTTTTTTTTTTCTTTTTTTCCTAGCTTCTTCTTTTTCATTTCACAAGTGGCTGACTGATTGACAAGATCTTGGAGGGAAAGGGCAAGGCTGCTCCGTCCTCCATGCGTGGGTAATCCCATGACTGATAGCCTGACACTGCAGAGAACCAAATGCTTTCCTCTCCCTTCCTGCCTCCCCCTCGGCCAGTGGGCAAGAAAAGCCACACATGACGGTGTGTCCAAACACGAGGGCTGGAGACACTTGCAATGACCTCACCCACTCAGTTGCTATGTGCTAAATATTAAATTTGAGAAAAAATCACCTTTTCAAACTGTACTTCCTCATGCTAAGTCACTGCCAGCATATTGTCACAAGTAAAGTACACTTGCTTTCCCTGTTTACAAACCTAGAAAAAAAGATGAAAGAGGAGACAAATTCATAGAATCATAGAATGGTTAGAGTTGGAAGGGACCTTAAAGGTCATGGAGTTACATCCCCCTGCCATGGGATGAGCAGGGACACCTCCCACTAGACCAGGTTTCTCAAAGCCCCATCCAGCCTGGCCTTGAACACCTCCAGGGATGGGGCATCCACAACTTCTCTGGGCAACCTGTTCCAGTGTCTCACTACCCTCACAGTAAAGAATTTCTTTCTGGTATCTAATCTAAATCTCTTCTTCCAATTTAAAACTGTTACCCCTTGTCCTGTCACTGCACTTACTGACAAAGAGTCCCTCACCAGCTCTCAGCCTGTCTTCATAAGAGAGGTACTCCAGCCTCTGATCATCTTCATGGCCCTCCGCTGAACCCATTCCACCAGGTCCATGTCATTCCTGTGTTGAGGACTCCAGAGCTGGATACAGTACTCCAGGTGGGGTCTCATGAGCACAGAGCAGAGGGGTAGAATCACCTCCTGCAACCTGCTGGCCCAAGGCCACTCTTTTTGCAATGCCACAAAGGGAGGCAGGATGGTATGTTTGCTCAGGATGCCTTTGGGCACAGATGTTGGCTTCTCCTTTTATTAAAAAATAACCCCCCAGCCTGTTAACTGCTGTGGGACCTGCATGTATGTAGCTTATTTCATCTGGGTCCTGGTACACAGGTGTCCACATCAGAGAAACCTTTCCAGATGGTGCTTATGTTGACTCCCTCATTGGAAAAGCCAAGGACACAGTAGGGGTGAAAACCAGGCTGCTTTTTTACACTTTAAAATCAGTCCTTCCAGATGGTCCTAGGAACAGTAAAGGGTAGGGGTCTCAGCTGTGCTCAGGGCTCTACACCAGCTTCACAAAGGACAGTTCTCTAACTGATGTGACCAAGCTGGCAGGTCCTTGCTTCTATCTCAACATTACCTTTTAAAATAAAATAGGTGAGGAAAAAAAGGAAAAAAATTGCTGAAGAGCTCAGGACACAAGCAGACAAAACAGTTGGTGGCCTTCAGAAACTCCTAGTTCTGCTAGACAGGATGCACAGGCCAGTGCTTTTCCAGAAGTCACAGCACAGCGGTTGGGAAATAAAGATACTGTTGTAAAGAAGAAGCACAGTGCAGGTGATAAGTATCAGAAAAACATTGTTAAAATGCAGGCTAATACTTATTTAGTAATTTTCTGTTCTTTGCTTCATTTTCTTCATCTGAAAGCTGTGATTTTCTTCTCATCAAGCCAAAAAAGTCAAGACAGCCTGACAGACTGGCATTAAGTTTTTCTCTAGGAATAATCTGGGTGAAGTCTTCAAGACTTTGTCTCTTGTTTAATAGGATGGTTCCTGTATCCCACTCCTCTGTTGATGTTTTTGATGTCACTCCATCCTCCCTTTCAGGTATGACAGCTTTGGGCGCCTGACCAACGTGACCTTCCCGACCGGCCAAGTGAGCAGCTTCCGCAGTGATACTGACAGCTCGGTGCATGTCCAGGTGGAAACCTCCAGCAAGGATGATGTTACAATAACAACCAACTTGTCAGCATCAGGAGCTTTCTACACCCTGCTCCAAGGTGAGTTGGGCCACTGTCTTTCTCCCAGCCAAGGGATTATCCATCAGGAGACAGGCATCACCTTATAATCCCACCATCAAAAATCACCTGCATCCTCACCGCCCCAGAGCTCCCCACATGCTGGTACAGACACACACTCACACCTACTTAACCACATTCCCAGGCCCCGTGGTCGCTCTGCAGCTGTTTTCTGCTTCATTCTCAGCTGGTCATGCAGCCCTCTTGCGGTACAGCCCTCCATCATCATTACTATTATTGTTATTACAAAAAGGGTTGCATAAATCTAGCTGCTTTTCCAGCCTGACCTCTTTTGCTTCTTTCTCTTAATGGCTTCTAACTTAATGGTTACTCTCCTCATGGAACAGGCTTCCAGCTGGTTGCTGGAGATCTCTCTGATTCTTTGGTCACTGGCTGTTGAAACATTCTCAAGGCAGCATCCAGAGAAAATTACCATCCCTGTCCTCAAAAGGTTTGTGTTTAAGCTACAGGGCTGGTATGGAGAGGCACTGAGGAGGACGGAGAGATGGGCAGCCAGGGTAGGACTGGTGGGACCAGCTTGTGGCTGTTGGAAATGAGAACAGTTGTGCTGATGATGTGGAGGATTGATGAGTCAGAAGAAAAGGAGGTGAAGTGGGAAAGAAAAGAGGAATAAATAGCAGGGGAGCAGTGTACTGACATACTGTTAGGGGCAGAAGTTGTAGGGCACAAGCCATGACAGCCTGGATCTCCAAGTTCTGAAGCCTCCTTAGGGTCAGGGTAAGCTTTAACTCCTGTTCCCTGAAGGAGAAAGACCATTAGATTCTTTGCTTTCTTCACTCCCCAGCTCTCATTCACTCGTAGTCTGTGCCTGATGGCAATGGGGTGTCAAACATCATTTTCCCTTGTGAGGAACAAAGTGCTCCAAGTGAGAGCAACATATTCCAGAGTCACATTTGTTCCCCCATCTCTGGGACATGCATTTCCCTCCCTCTCCAGCAATAATAACAGCAAGCTTTCCTAAAAGAAAGTGCCTGCTATGCCTCAACACTGCCTTTCCTGCCTCTGGAGAGTGTGGCTGAGAGGTTGCCAGCCCCTTCAAGCTGCTCTCACCATTCCTGTGGGGAAACACAATGACTTTCTTATTCTTGACTTCAGCCTGCAAAGCAGATCCAACCTACCCCGCCCCATCCCATCCACTCACATTAAGAAGTCTGGCAACCGCACAGACACGAGGTTGGCTTCACCTCAAGAGCCTAATTAAGCAATAGAGCCCACTGTTGGGGGGCCTTTAGTGAGATAATTGACTGTGATGTGATTTATGCACCCAGAGCTGAAGGCACAGTTAGATAATGGTGCCACGGTCAATTATCTCATTGTACTGCCTTCCAGCACAGGGCCATTCTTGCCATCAGGACATGAAGTATTACAAACAGCTTAACCATCTTCAGAAGTATAAAATTATGAAAATTGTTTGGGTCTGAAGAAACTCACTTATCTTAAAATGAAGATCTGGGTACCGTTGCAGCAGAGGTGGCCTGCGACCTGCTGAGCGTGGCTTTCCCACAGGCATTAGGGACTGTGAATTCCCAAACTGAGGTAGCTGTTTGTTCACGGCAGCACTGTAGAAACTGAAACAAGGGTCCCTGGGGTTGCCCGGGGATGTATTGAGCACAACTGAAATGTAATTTACCTTCCAAGCTCCTCTCCAGCGGATGGAGCAGGAGCCTCTCTCAAGGTCTGTGAGAGTCTTGCTCTCTCCGTTGTTCTCCAGGGAAAATGCCCATTGCAGATTCCCTTTGCTTGAGAGGTGCTCCTGCATTTTTCTTCTAGACTCACATCTCCATACAGCTTCCACAAACCCCTGATGAACCTTTCAGGAAACCTGAATCACACTGTGATCACAGATGAGATCTGAGAAGGCATTTTCAGAAGGCCACAGGTTGCTGTAGGATGGATTTAGGAGCCTTCACAGCTAACAGGCACCTCAGCACCTCTGCTGGATTTTGTCCTCCAGAATAATGACAAAGTGAGCATTTTTTCAAGGCCAAAATAGGGCACTGGTGCCCCAGAGCCAAAGTAGTAGAAAATACAGCATCCACTGGCCCCTGCATTTCATGTAGCTGTTGAGAAATGCATTCCAAAGGCAGGAAGGAGTCTTCTCATGGGAAAATGTTGAAAGTCAAGGATTCACATTCCCCACACTGTACCACACTTCTGGTGACAATCCATCATAACCCCTCTGTGATGCTTATGTGACACAAAGGGAACATCACATGTTCAGTGAATTTCATGGAGATATTCAAGCTTTCCCTTGTTTCCTGGTGAAGGATGAAAGAGGGAGGAATATATTACCAGGGCAGAGGCACTTCAACAATTGGATTTAAAAAGCATCTCCTACCACTTTCTTACCAGATCAAGCATTTAAGAACAAAAATGTGACAAACAACTGATTTTCCCCCTTCTCTTTCTCAACTCTTCAGCTCTCACCTTGACTTGAGGTGATTCTACGCCTCTATTCTGCTCTGGTGAGACCCCACCTGGAGCATTGTGTCCAGCTTTGGAGTCCTCAGCACAGGAATGACATCGACCTGTTGGAACAGGTCCAGTGGAGGGCCACAGAGATGATCAGAGGGCAGGAGCACCTCTTCTATGAGGAAAGGATGGGGTTGAGGTTGTTAAGCCTGGAGAAGAGAAGGCTCCAGGGAGGCCGTAAAGCAGCCTTCCACTCCCTAAAGGGGGCTACAGGAGAGATGGGGAGGGAACCTTGATCAGGGAGGGGAGCCATAGGACAAGGGGTAATGGTTTTAAACTGGAAGAGGGGAGGTTTATATTAGATGTTAAGAAGAAATTTTTCAGTGTGAAGGTGGTGACACTTTAGACCAGGTTGCCCAGAGAAGCTGGGAATGCCCCATCCCTGGAGGTGTTAAAGGCCAGGTTAGCGCTTTGAGCAATGTGGTCTGGTGGGAGGTGTCCCTGTCCATGGCAGGGGGATTGGAACTTGATGATCTTTAAGGTCCCTTCCAACCCAAACTATTCTGTGATTCTATGATTCTCCATTTGCAGAGTCAAGTATAGAGTGGGTTTGATCCTGCTGGAGTCTATCAACTTAAGTTCTCAGTGGTACAGCTGAAACGCTTGGACCTACACTGTGGATCAGTGCTGCATGTTTATAGTGGCAAAATCCAGTGCCACAGCAGTTCCACACCATCACTACTGTGTACAGTAAGTTGAGTTGTGGTCCTGCTGAGATCAGTGTGGCAAGACTCCAGCTGGCTCCCAACACAAGGAAGATCAGACTCACAATAAAAAAAGACCAACTGGTGTCAGGTTTCCCTTCCTAATTATACCAAACTGTGCTCTTTGATGATCTATTTCAGCCAGATGAGAGATGATAATTTTGCTGTGACCTTGTTTCCTGCTGAGCTATGGCAGAGCAGCTAGTGAACAAAACCCAACTTGCCTTAGAACGGAAAAACAATTGACATGAATTTTTAATGGGGTGCTTTTATTCACAATTAGGTATTTATGGCAGCCTGGGAGACAAAAAATGGTAATATTTTCCAGCTTTTGAGGAGCTTCAGATAAGGCAGTCTTTGCATAATGTGCTGTTAAAGTCATTCTGTGCTGAGCAAGTCTCACGCTTTGTTATTCTTCACGAGCTCCTCTCTGCAGAGAGAAATGCCAGCTGGAGACTCAAAGGACAGGGTTGCAGCCTCCCTTATTCCTGAAGGATGTGGAAGGGATATTGTACTTCTTTTCCACTCCTTAGCTCCCAAATCCTGGCCTCAAAACCTGCTGATCTTTCATGAGCTGAGGGAGGCCAGATGCACGGAGATGTGTGTGGGGGAGCTTAGTGCCTCTGCTTTCTCTCCAAACACGAGGACTTGGGTTGCCTCCTGAAAGCTTTTCCAAGCGATAGGGTTTGGCTGTTGTTTGGGGAACTGGTTAACATTAACTTGCAATGCAATATCCTGTCACTTCTGAGATGGGGAATAAGCTGGGGAAAGTAGGTGGCCCCGCTTTTTTATATATCGTACTGAAATTGTGATCTTGAGGATATAAAGTGTGGAAGGTTTTTCAGACAGACTGTGATTTAAAACAAATACTTCACCACCCAGTGTTTTAGCCTAGAGGAAGAGGTTTGAACCATGTCCTTCACTAGGATATTACACATCTCTCCCACTGGAGCCTTTTTTAACCAGTGTAGGACTTTTCTGCAAGAATTTGAGGTTCAGAACCTCATCAGAATCAAAAAGAGGTTATCCATCTTTGCTTTCACTGATGAAACACATTTTGCTCACTGTGAGTGGGATGGGTGAGTGACTGCATTTGGCCATCGGAAATGCTGACAAAGGCTAGGTAAGGGAGCAGCTGAAAGGCTGGAGCTGTATCATTGGGCAACCATTTGAAAAGATCTCTTTTATCTCTTCAGACCAAGTCCGAAACAGCTACTACATCGGTGCTGATGGCTCTCTCAGACTGATGCTTGCCAACGGCATGGAGGTGGCCCTGCAAACCGAGCCACATCTACTGGCTGGCACTGTCAACCCCACAGTGGGGAAGAGGAATGTCACCCTGCCCATTGACAATGGCCTCAATCTTGTGGAGTGGAGGCAGAGGAAGGAGCAAGCGAGAGGGCAAGTCACCGTCTTTGGACGTCGGCTGAGGGTAAGTGAGAAGCGCGAGCAGTTTTGGACTCCACTTCCCATCTCATCAGTCCCAAGACTCATGACAGAAAGGGACAGGGCTGATTTGTGTTGTCTACATAGGGATACCCTGCAGGACAGAAAATTTAGCTATTGATCCTCAGTGACGCAACCTTTATGACTTCCTATCCCTGGAAGTGTTTAAGGCCAGGTTGGACAGGGCTTTGAGCAACCTGCTGTAGTTGGAGGTGTCCCTGCCCATGACAGGGGGGTTGGAACTTGATGATCTTTAAGGTCCCTTCCAACTGTAACCATTGTATGATCATAACTATAAAATACTGCACCAATTAGTATAGGTATTTTCTACCTGTGCTGCTGGCAGCAATAGACCTGAGTACCAAAAGCTTTGTCAGCTTTATGAGGACAGGCTGAGAGAGTTGGGGTTGTTCAGCCTGGAGAAAAGAAGGCTCCAGGGAGACCTTAGATCGCCTTCCAGTTCCAAAAGGGGCTACAGGAGAGATGGGGAGGGACTCATGATCAGAGAGGGTAGTGATTGGTAATGGTTTTAAACTGAAAGAGGGGAAAGGAAGAAATTAGGAAGAAATTCTTTCTGGTGAGGGTGATGAGACACTGGCCCAGGTTTCTCAGGGAAGCTGTGGCTGCCCCATCCCTGGAGGGGTTCGAGGCCAGGTTGGATGGGGCTTTGAGCAACTTGGTCTAGTGGGAGGTGTCCTTGCCCATGGCAGGAGGTTGGAACTGAATGATCTTTGAGGTCCTTTCCAATCCAAACCACTCTATGATTCTCTGACTACTGCTCACTGGGCAGCCTCAGAAAAATCTCTACATTCCTGAAACTTGCTAATCTGTTGAACCTGTTGAAGCACTGGACTCTCAGGGAAATGCATCGCAATTGCCATCATTCCCCAAAGCAAAGTGTTATAAAGAGCTCCAGCCTGATTGTACTCTCTCCTCCAGGAGCACACAGTCCTATCTGTGCTTGAGACTGATGTGTTTTCAAAACATCGTTCCACACAACGCACCGCAGACTTATCAGGGCTGTTTAAAGTTCTTACCCAAAAAGCCTGTAATTCCTCTGCTAACTGCTGGCAAGGCTGGTGACTTGTAATAGCAAGTCCTGCACCATCACCCTGTACCTTGCTAGTCTCAGAGTCACGGACTGATGAGCGGTTCCTGGCAAATTCAGACCTTCTGAGAAAAATGCTTGGTGCTGTCTAATGCCACCACAGCAAGAACACTGCAGCTATTTATTTGCATTTAAGCTTTGTAGTAAATACTAATGCTCTGGTTTCAGAATATGTGTTTCACAGTCCTTGCTCTTCACCTCTCCCTATCCCCTGCAGCGTGACCCCTGCCACCACGGTGCGATTTCTCCTGTGTCTCCTCACTCACACTTGTCAAGTATTGCTCTTCACCCTTCCCAGCCCAGCCTCCCCTTGTTTCCCCTTGCAGTAATAGCCTCATAGTTTGTAATCAGGAGAAAAACTGTAAAAAGTAGTGAAAGCTGAAGCTGCTCCTTCAGTGGGAACTTCTGTATATTTGCAGATCGGTTGCCGTCAGCCTTCTTGTTTGGTTTGACTTGGCTATTTCATTTTCTTTTATTTTAATAACCAATGAAATCACCAGACAGGTCTTCCTCTGAAAGGAGAGACCCTTCTGAAATCTGCAGCTGTCTCACAGCTATTTGGTGTTCAAAGCTGTTTCCACTCATTTAGCCGCAGCTCAGCTGCCCGTGTCAGTTTTATCTTCCAAAATTTGCACAGTAGATTCAAACGCAGAATGTGTCTTTGGTTTAGATTGCACTGTGGTTGGAAAAACACTTGCAAAATGAGTTTTCAGGCTGGTTGCTTGTGTCCCTATAAATCTGCCAGCATTTATTCACATTTTGAGCCTATCAGGGCCGTTCTACTGAAGCAGAAGAGCATCTTACATGGTTGAAGGACTCATTATGGCTCTGTTCAGGGGTTCAAAGTAGCTGAGAGTGTACAAGAAGTTTTTAGCTGCCTGTTTGTACCTGCATGGCAGCATCTGCACCCCTGAGACATAAACCTGCGAGGTGCTAATTGCCTCCCTGGGGATTGCCCGACATTTAACATATTCTGTGTGTCATGTTCTCCCCTTCCCTCATACCACTAATTGCTGCTTTCGCTGGCAAGGGATAAGCTTAGGGAAGTTAAGTTCAACATGTTTTTGCTCATTTTGGGAAATGTTATCATTTTCTGCCATATGTGAGTTCCCTCTCCTCTCACCCCCCCTGCTCGCATGAGACAGCAGTAAAGACATGGTGCTCAGTGGGGAAAGAGCATGCCCAAAGAGGCTCCAGCCTCATTCTGTGAAGCCTTCCAGATGAGGAGAACAGGATTTGAACTCTGTAAAAGCAGAGTTCCCCTGAAACCAGCATCCTTTCTGCTGCCATCACATGGATTCACATTTTATGAGTTGTGGCCCTTCTTCCTATGGTGGGAACTGATGACCTGCTGCCATGGGCTTGACCAGCTCTCAGCATGATGAGGCCAGTTTCACAGCTGCGTCCTTGACCCTCCAGAAGAAATAATACAACATACATTGCATAGATAAGGCACAGGAGAGGGACTTCTGCACAGATGAAGGGGAAGGGCCCAGCCCTGATATTTTTTTCCCCAGACCCATCAATGCTCACCTGGCTCTGCTCTTGTCCAGGCAGCAGTAAAGCAACACAAATATGTTAAAGCAATCCCTTTTCCTTCTCTTATCCCACACACCCCATGGAAAGTTGTGATGCTCTGATCCACCCATCCAGCAGTGAGATATCTCTGCAAATTGGCTGGCTACCAATCAACCCATTGCTGGCCAATGGCTACACAGACTCCATCTGCAGTGAGAGCATTAGGTAAACTCTGCTCTAAGGAACTGAGTCCTTTCCTTTTCTTTTTAAACAAACTTGAGTTTCTCAATTTTCTCTGACAGTGGAGCAAATAGGACAGCCAAAAGAGACAGAGCTGCTGGCTCAGCTCTTTTACATATTTAACCATGGAAACTCCTGTTGTAATTCACTTTGTTTTTCCCAAGACCTTGGCAGCAGGTTAATGGTGGCATCAAGACCTATTGTCCCAGAGACTCGCCAGAACTGGTGTGACCAGAGAGGTCTCCTGGGATATGCCACTAACCATTCCTGGTGTGTGGACTAACGAGGACGGTCCAGCATCACCTCCAGAACTTCTGCAAGGTGTCAAGGTGTGGATATGGCCGCCCCAACAGCTTTAGCAATTCACTGGGGAAATTGCTTTGTAGGTGGCCATTTATCACAGGGATGCTGCTGGCTCCTGGAGCTCTCATTGCAGAAATATTGTTTGCCCTCCTCTGCTGAAGGTTGCCAGAGTGTTTTCATGACAAATCTTCCCTTTTTGTGTTCTTGTGCTCCCAGGGAGATCAATGTATGTTGTTTAATTATAATGTGAGCTAAAGGAGCTCCATAGGAAGCATTGGAGAAATCAGAGATTGTGGCACGTTTATCCTTTTGCTTTTACAAATCTTTTACTGTGGAACCCGAGTATGGGGATAATTTTGCCTCTCACGCATTACAGAGGAAAGGTCAAATACACTGTGAACTATAGATTTAATTTTACCCTGTCTCAGTCCTGTGCTGATCACAAGCCTTGTCAAACACCCTGAGGGGCAAAAGCTTTTTGCAGGAGCTTTTCAGACCCCCTTCTAGGATACAGATTCTGGGATGTAGGATGGCACCTTATTTAGCTGCTCACCATAAAACACAGTTATTGGACTGAAGCCTGCAGCCCTGTCAGTGCTGCTGCAAAAAATTCAATTCTATTCCAGGCATGCCCTTGAACAAGGATGAAGAAGATTTAGCCCCTGTTCAGAGGCTATCTGGCAGAGTAGAGTTCACTTTGCTCGTCACCTTGAGGGGCGGCTGTTGGCACTGAAGCACTTCTTGGAGAGAAGAGAGATTGCATGGAGAGAGGAGGAGAAAAAAAAATTATTTAAAAAAAAATCGTGAAAAGGGAGACTGGTTCCAACTAGTCCCGCAGAAATTGCTTGCCAGAGCATGGGGAGGGTGCAGTGACTTAGGGCACCAGTAATGGGATGCAGAGATTTGGGCTGAGCTTAAGAGCTATCCCAGGACCTTGGGATATTATTTGGTCTTTCCAGCCTGGTGAATGGCACTGCTGCTGGTGTACAGATCAGGGAGGCCACTTTCAGCCTGGTTTACTGTCCCAGCCCTGGAAGAGCTCTTTCCAGCTCTCTTGGCAGAGACCAGGAGCAGAAGCAGCTGCAGCTGCCAAGCTGGAGCTGCTCTGTGAATAGATGGAAGGCAGAGATGTTATTCCTTCCTACTTTGCTTTTTTTTACAAGCAATTGCCACTTCTCTTCCTCTATTTATAGCAGCAAGCACCTATGAGATACCAAATTGCTCTGTTAGTTACATATGTACATCTGTACTTAGAGTTTTGATACCTTTTTAATGTATACCTTTTTAATTATTTCCCAGATTGCTTATTACAGTGGGCTTTTGGCTGATTTTCTCTTCCCCCCATTGCCCATTTGCATTCTATTTTACACATAATTAATTGGGGCATTGTCTATTTTTCCACAATGTTTATTTTCCTCAAGTCATACCTATCTTTTCCCATTGTTATTCATATGTTGAAAACCATTGTTGCACTTGCCTCCTCTTACATCATCTCTACACTTATATTATGGCCTCAATTCCTTCTCTTTCTTGTGGCCACGCTCACCCTCTGCTCGCTTCCACATTTTCTCAGCTGTGTTTTTGCCTCCAACCCCAGCTCCTAAGATGCCTTCTTTTGGATTCCAATTCTCCAGGTTTCTCCCCAGACATCTGCCCACACAGCAGTCCTGCCTTTCCCTCTCCTGTTCCTCCAAGGCTGAGGAACTCATTTTCCCTGGGTTCTACCCCATCGTTTCACTGTTTAGCTTTCAGATACTCCCACATCTCTCAAAATATAATAAGAATTCAATCATACACCCTGAAGTATAGCCAAGATCAAAGCTTGATCAAGGCTGAGAACAATACTTGGATCAGGAGTGTTAGCTTTACCCAGAGGAGGATAAGGTGGTGTTTTTAACTTGGCCTGAAGACCTTGCAGCAAACAGCAAACTCTGATTTATTGACTGCACCTGAAGGGCTGGGAAGGGAACTAAAAACCAAGTCAGCTGTTTGGAGTTTGAAATTCACCCAATAAGAGTCTTTACCATTCAAGAAAAGAGGAGTTTACCACCTGAATGAGTTTCAAAATTGGTGGGATGAAGAAAGAGCTGTCTTCACTAGCAATATTGCATTGGGAATGTGGATGGATGATGTGGCTGTGGAGATGTGGCTTTGTATGTTATGTATTATCAGCTCCTTTTTGTATTGCTGCATGCTACAATCCCAGAATCAAAATGTATTCCTGCTCTTACCTTTGAAGTAGATACCTTTGATCTTTGGAAATGCAGAGGCAGTGGAGGTAACAGGAGTGTAATTATGCAACACTGAATAACCCCAGGACAATGAAGCTAAAACTCCAGCTCTCACAGAAAAGTTCCTGCTCTCTCTAACATCTACAGTGGTCAAGGCCTCCATATTGCATCTCAGGGGACAGGCTTTGCCTCCAGTATATTCAGTAAACTCAGAGAAAAGCTCTGTTGACACAACATCCATCTTTTTTTCTACAAGTGATCTTTTTTGATGTGCATGAAAGCAAAAGACTGTATATCCTGGCTTCTCCAAGGCTTTTGATGTGGTTACCTACAACCTCCTGCTAGAGAAACCGGTGCATTATAGTCTAGATGAGTGGTCTGTACCACTCGGTGGGTGGGGACACTTTGGAAGGAAGAGCTACCCTTCAGGAAGACCTGGATAGGCTGGAAGGGTGGGCTATCTAGAACTTTATGAAGAAGTTTAACAAGGACAAGTGTGAGGTCTTGTACCTGGGAAAATATAATTCAGGTTGGGGAGCAGCTCTGTGGAAAGGGACCAGGAGTCCTGGTGGACAACAAAGTCAGTCTGAGTGAACAGTGACCTACAGCAACAAAGAAAGACAACAGGTTGCTGTGTTGCATCAAGAAGGGCATCGCCAGCAGAGATAAAGAAGTCCTTGTCCCACTCAGCCACACCTGGACTACGGTGTTCAGTTTTGATCCCTGCTGTATAAAAAAGATGTGAATGGGCTGGAGAGGGTCCAGAGAAGGGCCACCAAGATGATCAAAGGCCTTAGAAGCCTGCTGTTTGAGGAAAGACTGAGAGAACTGGGTTTGTTCATCCCTGAAAAAAGAAGGCTTAGGGGAGACCTTATAAACATGTTCCAGTATTTAAAGGGTGGTTACAGAGAAGATGGAGACTTCCCTTTTTACAAGGAGTCACATGGAAAAGATGAGGGGTAATGTGTTCAAGTTAAACCTGGGGAGATTCTCTTTGGACGCAGGAGGAAAATATTTCACAATAAGAACAATAAGCTATTGGGATAATCTCCCCAGGGAAGTAGTGGATTTCCCAACACTGGACACATTTAAGATTCAGGCTGGGATGTATTGTCTAGACTGTGCTTTTATCAAGAAAAGTTGGACCAGATGATCCTTGAGGTCCCTTCCACCCTGATATCCTATAATTCTTTGATTCTATGATATCCCAGGTATGCTAAGCAGAATACCTTGCAAATATTTCCCGCAAGAAGTTAGCATTACATCTTCTGTAGGTCTATAATCATATCTGCTGTAGAGGTCCTAAGGCTAGATTTGGTTTTTCCTAGGTTTTCCTTCACGATGGTGGCATTTCAGAAGTACCCTCTATTTTTCTGCTTCTCTCCTCGCTGAATTCAACAGATGGAACATTAGGATAACTGTTGCTTTGAAAATTACCTCTTATCCCCAGACAATTAGCAGCTGGAGGCACTCTACCGTGGTCTAAAGAGATGTTTGGTGAAACAAGGCTTTGTAACTTAAACTGTTTCCAGTTTCCTAATTCTCCATCTTTTTCATATAGGTTCACAACAGAAACCTGCTGTCCCTTGACTTTGATCGTGTGACAAGGACAGAGAAAATCTATGATGATCACCGCAAGTTCACGCTCCGCATCCTCTATGACCAGGCAGGGAGGCCCAGTCTCTGGTCGCCCAGCAGCAGATTGAACGGGGTCAACGTCACCTATTCCCCAGGGGGACACATTGCAGGGATTCAGAGGGGCACAATGTCAGAAAGGATGGAGTATGATCAGTCTGGCAGAATTACATCCAGGATCTTTGCTGATGGCAAATCATGGAGCTACACTTACTTGGAGAAGGTAAGAATCCCCTAATTGCCCAGAGGTGATGCATTTGGGCTTTACTCCTTTGACTTCAGTACAGTGGTGCTCCTTCACATTAGCTGATTAATGGTCCTTATGGTCCAATACTCCTCTTCTATCCACACTGAGGTGCACATAGTAAATTTGATGCCAGACCTCCAAAGAGCAGCGGAAAATAGCCTGAGGTCTCTTTCTTCCCAGTCACACTGAGAGCATGTTTTAATGCTGTGAAGCTTTGGCATTTGATTTTTTAAGTAGAACATTCCTTTGATGAGCTAGCTGTGATACAAAGCATCTTGAGGTAGAGTCAGAAGACTGAACAGTAGGAAATTCCAGTAGGATTTTCCATGGAAAAATAACTTACACAATCTAACATCCTGCCTTCTGCTAGTGTCCCATTACTGATTTGTAGAAAATACATGTAATTAACAAGTGTGAGGCATGAACAAAAGAGATGGGGAGGGACTCCTTATCAAGGGGTGGAGCGACAGAATGAGGGGAAATAGTTTTAAACTGACAGAGGGGAGATTTAGATTAGATCGCAGGAAGAAATTCTTTCCTGTGAGAGTGGTGAGACACTGGCTCAGGTTGACCAGGGAAACTGTGGCTGCCCCATTCCTGGTGGTGTTCAAGGCCAGGTTGGATGGGGCTTTGAGCAACCTGGTCTGGTGGGAGGTGTCCCTGCCCAGGGCAGGAGGTTGGAACTGAATGATCTTTGAGGTCCCTTCCAACCTGAGCCATTCTATGAATCCAGCCAAACTGTTGTAGCACACTCTGCAGTGTTTTCTCTAGTCTGCTCTCTGGAGACTGGCACGAGACATAAATTCTTCTGGGTATTACCGTTCATCGTTACACTGTCCTATAGATCCATGGGGACCTGGGACTGGAATTGCCGTTTCCTGAGTTCTGCACAGAGCCTGTCCCTACAGAAGTTTAAGGAAACAACAGTAATGTAGCTTTTAAAAAGCAAAAAGTATTGACTTGTTCCATGTGTTATACAATCTGTGTGGATTGTTTGTTACGTATAAAAAAACATCCCAGAACAAATAAGGGTGCAGGCAGAAGTTTGCAGTAAGAGAGTAATGGAAGGTACGCAGTCACAGTGAATTAATTAGGCATTGGAAGGTGTCAGGGGGTACTTTTTCAAGCATTGTTTAAGTAGCTCTACCAATTTTATTTATTTAGTCTGTAAAAGCTATTGGAACAGGGAATTTGTGTAGAGACAGGGGATCGATTCCAACAACTGAGCATTCTGAACATCAACCTTCCTTACTGCTTCTTCCTCTGACCTGCGCCTGCTTGGAGATACTCACTATGCCATGCAGCTCTGTACCTCTCACCATTTAATCCTATGAGTGCAGAGATTTATCTCACTTGCCTTGCTCTTTGGACTGGAGAATCCATCAGGTTTTGTGAGAGCTGAGCATAATTTTGCCTTAAAAATTGGAATATAATCTATACTTTTCTCCTTCCCATCCAGTCCATGGTCCTGCTCCTTCACAGCCAGAGACAGTACATCTTTGAGTTTGATAAGAACGACCGGTTGTCATCAGTGACCATGCCCAACGTTGCCCGTCAGACTTTAGAAACCATTCGTTCCATTGGTTACTACCGGAACATCTACCGGCCACCGGAAGGCAACGCCTCGGTAATTCAGGATTTCACAGAGGATGAGCAGCTCCTCCACACTCTGTACTTGGGGACAGGGAGACGTGTCATCTACAAGTACGGAAAGTTGTCCAAGTTAGCTGAGATGCTCTACGACACCACGAAGATCAGTTTCACCTATGACGAAACTGCTGGCATGCTCAAGACAATAAACTTGCAGAATGAAGGGTTCACGTGTACAATCAGATACAGGCAGATAGGACCCCTCATTGATCGACAGATTTTCCGCTTCACTGAGGAAGGCATGGTGAATGCACGCTTTGACTACAATTATGACAACAGCTTTCGGGTGACCAGCATGCAAGCAGTCATCAATGAGACACCCTTACCCATTGACCTCTACAGGTACGATGATGTGTCAGGCAAAACTGAGCAATTTGGTAAATTCGGAGTCATTTACTACGATATCAACCAGATCATCACCACTGCTGTCATGACTCACACTAAGCATTTTGATGCCTATGGCAGGATGAAGGAGGTCCAGTATGAGATATTCCGGTCGCTGATGTACTGGATGACTGTGCAGTACGACAACATGGGGAGAGTGGTTAAGAAAGAGCTGAAAGTTGGCCCTTATGCGAACACAACTAGGTACTCGTATGAGTATGATGCTGATGGCCAGTTGCAGACGGTGTCTATCAATGACAAACCACTCTGGCGTTACAGCTATGACCTAAATGGGAACCTCCATTTGTTGAGTCCAGGGAATAGCGCCCGCCTTACACCGCTCAGGTACGACCTCAGGGACAGAATTACTAGACTGGGGGATGTGCAGTACAAAATGGATGAAGATGGCTTCCTGAAGCAAAGGGGTAATGATATTTTTGAGTACAATTCAGCTGGGCTGCTCATCAAAGCCTACAATAAAGCTAGCGGGTGGAGTGTGAAATACCGCTACGATGGCCTAGGAAGGAGAGTCTCTAGCAAAACCAGCCACGGCCATCACTTGCAGTTCTTCTACGCAGACCTGACCAACCCAACCAAGGTCACCCATTTATACAACCACTCAAGCTCTGAGATCACCTCCCTCTACTATGACCTCCAAGGCCACCTCTTTGCAATGGAGCTCAGCAGTGGTGATGAATTCTACATAGCTTGCGACAACATTGGCACGCCTTTGGCTGTCTTCAGTGGGACTGGCTTAATGATTAAGCAGATACTGTACACAGCATATGGGGAGATCTATATGGACACCAATCCCAACTTCCAGATCATCATTGGCTACCATGGAGGACTGTATGACCCCCTCACGAAGCTTATCCACATGGGACGGAGAGACTATGATGTGCTAGCGGGTCGGTGGACAAGTCCAGACCATGATATGTGGAAGCATCTGAGTAGCAATAACATAATGCCTTTCAACTTGTATATGTTCAAAAACAACAACCCTATTAGCAACTCTCAGGATATCAAATGCTACATGACAGGTAAGACATTTAAATTAATTAACATATTCACAAGCTTACCGTCAATGAATAGGTTTCTTCTCTCTCACTATTCTGGTCACCATGAGGTTTTCCAGTGTTTCATGTAATGGACACAAGCTTTTCTTTGACAGTTGGCCCCTATTTCCAGGGCACATTTAATTCATTAGTGTAGATGGAGACTGTAATTCCCAAACCTGTTTCCTTTTCCCTTCCTTGGTGTTTTTTCTCTTTAATTTGCTTCTAGTTTTTCATTCCCTCAGATGTCCCAAGTTTAGCTACCAATTATTGTCCTGATAACCTTTCTCTTTGTAGAGGGGCAGCTGTTTACACAGTTTTGCCTCGAGATTTATTTGCAATTAAACAAATGACATGCAGATTTGTTTTAGCAGAATGGAAACACCACCTTAAACCTTTTATTACAGTCAGCTGTTTCAGAGCACACTACACTAACACGTAGTTCAAAGTTAATCTGCCCCAAAGAATTAACAGTTTCCACAGAAAGTCAATAAAAGCAGGTGTATTAGAATTAAAGATTTTAGGGCACACCTACCCCACAGTTTGGCATCACCTCTGAACTGTTTCCCCTGGGACTTTGTAAAATGGCAGTAATGTGAGCTCTATGTCCAATTTTTTTATACAGCAAATAATTGTCTAGGTTAAATGTCCTTCCTGTATTTATGCTTTGTGCAACACTGGTAGTAATATTTTAGAGGACTGTTTTGGTGGGACTCTTTTCTACATATGTCTACATTGGAAACCCAGGTGCCACAATCACAAATCAAATGTATATACTTCTGAAGGAGATACAATTAATTTTAAACTACCCCTACAATGTTTATCACAACTTTCCCGTATACAACACTATTTGTGTTTCCCTGAATTATGAGATTGACTTAATAGAAAAAAAAATGTTATAAAATAAAAATCCTGGGTTGTTCTATTCTGCTTGTTTTTGTACATGTTAGGATTCATGCTTTCAGGTTCTTCTGCAATAATCATAAGGATTAGATTGTATGATGTTATTTTTTTTAATGAAAAGCTGTTTTCTGCAGAGCTGAGAAGATGATGCCACGAGGGAAGTAAAATATGCCAAAAAATGCAGACTAAGATACTGTGTGTTAGCCTCACTCTGATAATTAAGGCTGGCAGGGAATACTTTGAAATAACTTTTCCTATCAGAAAATGCTCATTTGTCAAAACTGAATTTGTTTATGGGAGAGGGCTGAGCTTGAGAGGTTTCTCAGCAGAAATGTTGTAAACAGCTCTCAAAATTGTCTAAATGACAAATTCCAAAGAAAAGAAAAATTCCTTTTTGGTTTTCAACCTTTTCAAGTGTAAAGTAATGATTGAAAATTGGATGAGAAAAATTAAGGAGTCAAAACCAAAAAGGAAGATCTTGATTTGAAATTGTCTTGACCTGAACTAGTTTTTGAGAGTTGTTTCGTGACATATTAACAGATTTTTATTTTCATGCTCAAGTTAAGACAGGACAAAATTTCCCACCTTGTCTTGGAACAGGTGAACAGTTTCCCACCCAGCTCTGATGATAGCATTAAGATGTCCAAATCTGATACTTTAATTTTTTATATGCACCAAACAACTTTTTCCACTGTCTTAAAAGTTCTATTTTTACTCTTTCAAGAACACAGAGCCCAAATAAATTTTTTTTAAGTTCCTCCTCTCCCAGTGCAGGGAAGAAACGGGTCACGTAGTGGGATGAATGCTGTTGTGCAAGGCTGCTGCTCAGGCGTTTCTTTCTGCTGAAGCTTTCAGGCACCCCATGGACAGGACCCGCGATGAGCGTGTCCTTGTCATTACAACCAAATCTGCCCAGATTCAGGCAAAGGGAACTGCCCTCTATCCCTTCCTGCCTCTCCTGGGACCTCCAATCCCTAAAGGAGCTCAGCACCCAGCACACGGGCAAATGACACAGGCTTTGGGCTCCACTGATGAGGTTTCTGGGCTCATGGGGACAAATTGGAGGCGCACGGAGGGGGGAGCAGAAGCAGGTATTTACGTTTTGAGAGGCCCATTGTTAAACATGAATATTTTAGCAATTGTACACTTCATGGCACAGAGCTCGGCTGCCAGCTCCAGCAATCCTGATGGATTGAACTGACATTTCCATTACATGTGTCTGCATTAAGCACTCTTTTTCTTTGCCCTCAAATGAATTTTCTGCGAAATGTGTTGGCAGGGTTACTGTAGCTGAAAAAAAAAACCTCTGTGATGTGAAATGTACTTTTCTGTCAAAAAAGTTGTCACTGCCTCCTGGCAAATTAATATTTTCCCCTCTGTTTTCTCAGCTCCACACCTTTTGGGTGGTTTTTTGGTGTGGTGTTTTTTTTTTTTTGTTCTGGGAGTTCCAACACCTCTTCACCAAAAAGAACAAACTCCTGTTTGCAAATGTTTTGAAAGTTGATTTTCTGAAAAGTATCAGAAAAAGCCTGTCGAATCTTTCCAGGCATGTTACGTGTTTTTTTCGGTCGTTCAGCATCCCTGCTCTGTATCCTTTTAAACGTTTGTGAAGTGCTTGGAAAATGCTTCCTGCACCAATGACGACCTTCACTGTTTGACTTTGTTCTCCTGACCACCTGGTCCACAATATGTACATCAAAAGTCTTCATTTCACATGAGAAGGGTTTGGAAGAAGGCTGGCTTAACACTAGGCAAAAAAATAATCAAATGAGCCTTTTAATTTCTTTCCTTCTTCCCCCCCTCACCCCCCAACTCTCCCCCAACCTCTCAGTTTCAAAGACACTCTAAAAGCAATCTGTACATTGAGTGAACAGAAGTGTTTTTATTACGGAAATCCTCCCCCTTCCACATGGACTGTCGTAAGGACTTTTTGGACATCTGCCCAATTTCAACATTTTGGCCTGTGAGAAAACAAGCAACAGATAGTGTGTTTGTTTGGCTCCTGGTTCTCCAGTCGTCTGGAAGTGCCTTGTTTGCTGCTTGCATCCATAATTTCTTTCCCAACCAGTTCTTCAAAACACTCATTTAGGCTCATGGAGAATAGAGAAAAAAAAAATAAAAATCAAATACATATATTTGAGGATTTAATTTGATCCCTTTTTCAGATTGTTTCAACAATGTTTATTGAGTTTAACGAAACACAAATCAAGCCCCTCACATGTCCAGCTTGGAGCAGTGCAATCACCAACACAATCCTAGTTACACCCAGAACACTTAAGACCACAGCGAGCCGATAATACTGAAACTTTACTTACCTTCATACCTGTCTTTTTCTTGTAATTGCTATTTGTGTCCCAAATACACCCCATATTGCTTGAGGGTTGTGACAGGTGTGTCCTTCTCTAGAGTTCAGAGAAGGCAAAAAAAGTGAGACCATCAAATCATGCTGATCCTGAGCAAATCTAGGAGTGAGAACAGCCTTGCCATTTCCTCCAGCAGATTAACCTTCATCTGCTCTTCCTAATAGCTGTGCAATCAAAAATCAGGAAAGACTTTGCAGTCTGTACCATCAAGTGAAGGCAGGAATGATGTCCCAAATGTCTGGAGTTTCCCTCATGTCTCCTTCAGTGCCAGTGGTTGCACGGGACAATAGTTTATCACTTGTAGCTATCAGTTTTCTCACCATCCATGGATATTTTCTAAGTGGTTTGTGAAAAGTACCCAAGCAAAGTAGCCTTGTATCTGTAAGCTTATTTGCACTGTAATATACCTCACAGGTAGCACAGAGGCTGATTTTACCTGTCACCATAAAAGATGACATGTGACTTTACACAGGTTTAATACTCAAACTACACCTTCTTATGAAAAATGCCAAGAAACCCAAGACTGAGGTGGAAATGCCATGGAACAAACAGAGGATAAGTCCAGAGCTTCTTCCGTGAGCACCTGATGAATGACCATGCTGCGTGTCCTGGATGTCCTGGCATTCTGGCTCACATAGCTCTTAATTTAGTCTTCAGCCTGCAGTCCCTTTGAGACACCTCAGGAAGAGAAGTGTTGTGGCTGAGATGTTCAGAGCTGGATGTAGGAGTGGATAACACCTCCCATTCAGCTGGAGCATCTCAGCCTCCATTAATGTTTTGTGATTCCTGTGCTCCTCCTGCATCACCTTAGAGCAATGCCTGGTTCCTGCTTCATGAAGAGCAAACATGGAGTTGGCTTTGATTTGGGCCATGTGGTCACTGCCAATGCTTCTGTTTCAGAGCTGGGAAAGTGCAGAACTTGACCATGATTGGAGGTGGAAAGCCCAGCTTTGGCATATGCTTCTTTCAAGGACCATTAAGGTTTGGGCTCTTCACACAAAGTAACTCTCATCATTTTGGCCAGACACTATAGGGTCCTCCTCTCTGCTGTTCTCCTGGGCAACCCTGCGTGAGAGATCAGATAATCTGATTTATGCTTCTCTTCTCTTCCAGATGTCAACAGTTGGCTGCTCACTTTTGGGTTCCAGCTACACAACGTCATCCCCGGCTACCCCAAGCCAGACATGGATGCAATGGAGCCGTCCTATGAGCTAATCCACACACAGATGAAAACCCAAGAATGGGACAACAGCAAGGTGAGCCATGCAACTCCATACTCTATCTCACACCCTCACAACTATCTGGTTGCAATCCTTATTACAAAAACCTCTCTCAGCGGATTCTCCCTGATATGCTGGGAGATTAAGAACGAGTCAGTCCCCATTACAGTAATGAAACCTGACTGAATAATCACGCCTTAAGTTTCTTACTCTCCTGGTGCTTTTCCCTGTGATGTTTTCTAGTGGTTGCTCGGTGAAATGGTGGGTTACTCTTTCTTTCTGCTGCAAGAGGTTATCACATATTGCAGGCTGAGTTCAAGGCCTTTGCACTGAGGATTCTTGGGAGTGAATGCTCCAGAACAGGTTGGGGTCTGACTTGCTGGAGAGCACCACTGAGGAGAAAGACCTAGAAGTCCTGGTGAATAACAAGATGACCATGAGCCAGCAAGGTGCCCTTGTGGCCAAGAAGGCCAATGGCATCCTGGGGTGGGTGCATCTGCAGGTCAAGAGAGATTATACTGCCCCTCTACCCTGCCCTGGTGAGGCCCCATCTGGAGTACTGTGTCCAGTTCTGGGCTCCCCAGTTCAAGGAGGACAGGCAACTGCTGGAGAGGTTACAGCAGAGGGCTACAAAGATGATGAGGGGCCTGGAGCATCTCTCTTAGGAGGAGAAGCCAAGGGACTTGGGTCTTTTTGGTCTAGAGAAGAGAAGGCTGAGGGGGGATCTGATCAATGCTTGTAAATACTTAAAGGGTGGGAGTCAAGAGGAAGGGACCAGTCTTTTTTTTCAGTGGTGCCCAGTGACAGGACAAGAGGAAGTGGGCACAAACTTGAATATAAATATAACTAGAAAGTTCCACCTAGACATGAGGAAGAAATTCTTTACCTTGAGGGTAGCAGAGCCCTGGAACAGGCTGCCCAGAGAGGTGGTGGAGTCTCCTTCTCTGGAGACATTCAAAACTTGGACAAGTTCCTGTGCAATCTGCTCTGGGTGGACCTACTTCGGCAGGGGGGTTGGTATGATCTCCAGAGATCCCTTCCAACCCCATATGATTCTGTAATTCTGTGAAGAAAAGTAAATCTTGATACAGGATCATTTTCTACAGAGTGGGTTTTTTTTTCTAGAAACTTACTCAATCTGGTTTAAAATGCCTTAAACAAGAAGTCCCAGTACTTCCCTAGGAAACTTCTGCATTTCAGTGGGTCTCACCAGAAAAAAAAAGTTTTAGCTGATAGTTAACTTTCATTTTACCTGACTGAATTTAAGCCCAAGTCACTGCATCCTGCTTTTATAAACAGGCCTGAATCACAAACCATTTTGGTAAATGCTGGCACAAAATTCCGTGATGAAGCTGGCAAGAAAAAAAAACACTTTAAACACTTTTACAGCCCAATCATTTTCCCCTCTTGTCCTGTGGGGAATTATTTTAGCTGAAAGATGGAGGCAGCTCTGCTAAAGGTTAGCACATGGTCAGAATCCAAGAGCCCTGGGTTACTCACAGCCCTACTGCTTATCGGTTATATGACTCTGAAAAAGTGATTTACCTCTCAGGATACATTTTCATCTCCTAGCCTGATTTTATTCCAAGTTTCCTTTCATCTGTTTAGTCCAAATCCTCTTTAGTCTGAATTCCTGCTTACTATTGCTGCCTATTCAAACATCGCAAGAGCGGTGAGGCACCATTTGCTTGGGGAGGTCAAGAGATGCTCCTAACATTTCTGCTAATAAAATGATAATGGTAGGAAGTAGAATTGATCCCAGCTGCCCTCCTAGCCTCTTTTTCTAAGAGTTCACTGAAATCTTGAGGTCTTACCAAGGTCTCTCTCTTACCAGGAGGGTAAGAGACAGTGTCATATTTCCCCAGCCACAAAAGGTGTCACTCACCGGCACGAACAAGATACAGTGGATTAATAAAATACTCATATGTCAGCTCATCCTTGGTACTCAGCCTCATAGCTATGTTAAAGAAAAGCTAAAATGTACCAGCTTCAACTTCAACGAGAGATTTATAATAAGACATATCATTTTATAATAGAGTGGGACCAAAAGAACTGTGCCTTTTGCTACCATGGCTGAGTTGATGCTTGAAAACCATTACACTGCAGTCACTCAATTGTGTTTTGGAGCTTGAAGACTCGTTTTTTGTTTCCCTCTGCCTTGGATTAAACAATAAGATGCTAATAGAGATGATTTCTCTAATGAGAAATAGCTTCTGGATTTTTCATCCTCTCTGACGTGACACAGTCTCCCCAGGCAAAGCTGTGGAGAAGGCAAACAGGGAAGGCTCATTCAGAGACCACACAAAAGATTGTCTCTGAATTGTTTTGTGCAGTAGATAATAACTCTCACAGAACCACAACAGAAATTATTATTATTGTTATTTGTGTTTTTATTATTATTACTATATCATTATTTTATCCTTAGTTTATTATTATTATTATTATTATGATGATGATGATGATTATTGAATAGCCAAGTAATTTGAGTGACAGCTTGAGATGAAGACTGACACTTGCTCATACAAGCAGATGGGCTGAAAATAAAACCAACGAGCCCTCCCTTCCATCCACCCATTTTAGGTGAATCTGCCTGAACAAGCAATAAGAAGAAATAAAAATCTCCATGTCCCCTTCGGGTTTTTAAATCAAGAATCTGCAGTGAGGACTGTGCAGGGACCTGCTTAGTAAAAAGAGGGCTTTATGCAGCCACTGCTTCCCAGATGAGTCACTTTACACTCAAGTGGTAAAAGTGGAATTTAACCATTGCAGGTTGTTTCATATTCTTCCTGTGTCATGACAGCAACACAACAAGAGTATTTTTATTTTAGTCTACAGTTGCAGGATCATGCTGTGATAGCAAGTGGCTCTCAAATGCTATAGAGCAGGATTCCCTTCCTTTCTGTCACATCCAGCATATTATAGGCGTATATTTGCATAAAATAAATTCAATCCCATATGGTACCTGAACACATTTTCTCCTAAGCCTATCCATGAATCCAACACTGATGTTTCCATGTAGTTCTGTTCGCTCACAACCCTTCCAGACACCATCCAGCCCTCCTTCCTACTGGCTGTCTCTGTATTTATTGATGAAGCACATGGAAGAAAATATAAACTTTTGAAAATTTCACATGGCAAATGACAGAATTAAGCAAAGTTAAAAGGAAGCACAGGAAGTATTTTCAGATAATAAGACTCATAAAACTGTGAAATGATCTTCCAGACCATATGGAGGAGGCTCAAGATATTTTGTCATTTCAAAGTAGCTGGGACAAGGCTCTGGACAATGCCCACCCTGCTTGAAATCCAGGGATGTTCTGTGAATGATGAACCACAGCTTTCTCATCTCTGTGTCTTCTGATCCCTGGTTTCTCTGGGTCACATATCTCCTTGCTTTAGACCAAAGTAAATTTGAGCTACTCCACTGGCTTCACTGATCAAAGCAGATAGAATCAGTTCTTTTATCAGAGAGGAATGAATAACAGGAGCAGAACAGAAAAGCAACTGACTCCCCATAAATGGCTGCTTCACATCCCTTTAGAGTGCATTACCACAGGGCCTGCGCATCTCCTTCCAAAACATCGTTGGTACTTGCCTCGCAGGGCTGGAAGATGGGAGGGATAATTCTGAGTTGGAGCATTCACCAGCTTAGAAACAGCCAGCGTGTCATAAACCTTGTGCTAACCCCCTGCAGCTCTGCAGTGACATTTAAAATCCAATACTCTGTTGTGCAGCACTTTCTCCCCCCCGTCCTCCTCCTCCCTACGACCGTGAGGCTGTCACTAAATTGTTTGTTGAACAAGTTCAGTGTTATTGGCCACCAGGGGACTCTGGGTGACCTCTGGCATATTGTGGAGCTGCTGCGTCTGAATCCAATTTCTCTTTTGGGTTGTTTTCTGGGTTCTTTTTTTCATTCTCTTTTGTCTTGTTGAACTGTCAGGTAATTGCTGGAGCCAGAACAACTGTATTTGCAGGGCGGGGTGTTTTGGAGTCGGTGCTTATATTGTTAACAACATCATATTTTTAACTACCCTTTCTCTCCATCCCATGAGCACTGTGCCTCCAGGAAGGGTCCTGTTTTCTGCAGTGCCCATTACACGCTGTGCTGGAGGAGCAGCTTTTGGCATTCTTTATAGAGCAGCGTTTTGGAGACAAGGGCTGCTCTGGGATGCTCAGCCAGGGAGTGAGCTGGAGGGCTGTGCTTTCTGGCAGAGCTTCTCCCAAGGACAATCTGTTGAAGGGACCAGCTCTGCCAGTGCTCATCATTCAGGGAAGACATCCTTACATTGCGGGCACTTTGTCCTGGGCTTGGGCCATCATGCTGTCTGCACGTCTGTCCATCAGCCCCTAGTTATGTTTTGCAAAAATTGTGGCCAATTTTCACCGGATCTGATGCAGTGAAAGGAGGTAAAGTCTCAAAGACATTAATCATAGAATCATAGAATGTTTAGAGTTGAAAGATCATCGAGTTCCAACATGTCCTTCCATGGACAGGGACACCTCCCACTAGACCAGGTTGCTCCAAGCCCATCCAGCCTGGCCTTGAACCCCTCCAGGGATGGGGCATCCACAGCTTCTCTGGGCAACTTGTTCTAGTGTCTCACCACCCTCAAAGTAAATAATTTCTTCCTAATATATAATCTGAATCTCTCTCAATTAAAAACCGTTGACTCTCATCCTATCACTACATTCCCCGATAAACAGTCCCTCTCCACCTTTCCTGTAGGTCTCCTTTAAGTACTGGAAGGAGGTATAAGGTCTCCCTGGAGCTTTCTCTTCTCTGGGCTGAACAACCCCAAACTCTCTCAGCTCCAGTGTCCCACTTGCATTCATGGTTGGCAGGTTGCTAGACAGGCATGTGGCCTGAACCAACTTGTGTGTGGTGCAGCCATGCTGATGGGTAGGGGCCTGATAAGCTGTGGTGGCTGAAAAGCTGACTCCTGCATCTCCACCAGCTGAGGGTTGGTAGGGAACATCCAAACAAGGATTCATCTTCAGGTGATGGCCAGGTGGAATGGAGGGAAGAGACTGATATCAGAAGAAGGGTTTTGTTAACAGAGAGCTAGGGGGTAAAAAAAAAAATAAGGAGTTGATGGTGAAGAATATTTCAGAGAAGACATAACTTCCAAGCCTTTTGGAAAAAGTGGCTTTCTGTCTTGTAAGCCATATGGTGGTAAGAGAAACACCTATCTGTGTATAATGGCACAATGATATAGAGAAGCTTGGAAACATGTTCACGTATTTTACATCTTGGATCCTTGATGGGAAATTAAAGCTTTCAGTCTCACACTGGAAGGCAGTATTTAAAAACAACAGATGATAGTATCCGGCTGTGGTATTTCGAATCCTCAAGAGGTGCTGGCAAAATGCAAGAGGCTATTCAGAGATCTCTGTAATGTGCCATTCTCTTGAGCTCTGCGCAGCAGCGAACAAATGATGAAGGTCGTTCTCTTCTCTCCAATGGGCTGTTACTAGATAAAGTGAAATGTCACCTAAGGACATCTGATTAAAAAAGACTGTGAGGAAAAAAACAAACCCAACATATTTGTCACTCACATCTAGCAACAAATATTGAAATAAAATAACTATGAATTCCCTTCTTTCTTCTGTAAAACTGGTTTTATCTTGGTTTTTACATTTTTACATTTTTTAGAGAATACCACGTGCCACTGCAGCCTTGGATGGAAATTTTCTGTTTCTCTTCCTTGCCAGTTCATTAAAATGAGTTCGAAGATGAAACAGAAATGGTAATTTCAAAGTCGGGGATGCACTTCCTCTTCAAACTACATATAATCTGTTTGCCTCCATCCCCTTTATATTCCCAGCAGCACATACAAGTTAGCTGTATCCTGGTTTGCCTGAATTTGTTGGGTTGGGGTTTTTTTCTGTTGGATGTGTTTGCTTTTCCATTAAAAAAAAATGCTGTTCCCAAATACACTCTACTATCAAAGAAATGCACTCAAAAAGTCATTTCAAAGTCATCCTGGGCTCATTTTCAAGATAACAGAGATGTGTTTAGTTATTGTAACAGTCTAGTGATGATGATGTTCACCATGACAACTTTGCACACGTCTGATCTCCTACTTCCCTACATGACAAAAGATGGGGTGAACCCAGAAGGTCTTTAACAAGTCCCCAGTAGAAAACTCTTTGTATGTGATTTTGACTTTTGATTTGACCTAAATTTAGGTGTCTATCTGTGAACTTGGTATTCAAGCTTCCATTATAGCCAGCAGAGATGTGCAATGAACTTGCTTCCTTATGCCATCTGAGATACCCTAGAGTTTCCTGGATTTCCTTGTGTCTACAGCATGAATTACCTGCAGCCTTCTAGAGCAAGAGCCCAGCTAGGCTCCCCATAGTGTGAAAAATTATGTTCAGCACTACCCATTTGGGTGATTTGTCAGTGGAGGCCAAAGGACTTCAGATGATCAGCTGCTAGGAGCTAGGACTGAATTCAAGACTAAGACATGTAGATAGATGTTCTTGTTGCCCCATCCCTGGAAACATTCAAGACCAGGCTGGATGAGGCTCTAAGCAACCTGGTCTGGTGGGAGGTGTCCCTGCCCTTGTCAGCAGGGGTTAGGACTCGATGATCCCTTCCAACCCAAACCATTCTATGATTCTATGATTCTATGTAGGTACCTCCATGTGTGCTAGATATATGCACCCACTGTTTTCTGTCAACATCAGGTTCATACAGGCAGCAGAGCTCACTTATAGGGCACCCACCAGGCATTAATTTTAGACCAAACTGAAGACACTGTAGGCTCCATTGGCTGTGTAAAGCAGGGGTTTGATTCAGTTGCCCATAGGGGAGCAAGGTAAGGAAAGTGGCCTCCAGGTGCTACTCAGAAAGACAAATGCTTCCCAGAGCTTCTTTGATTTCTGACTGCCCTGTGTTCATGCTGAAGGCATTCTGGGACACCTCAGACCACAATAGACATCTGTGTATGGGCAACTGAAACAATCCTGCAGGCAGCACTGACTATGATGTGCATGAGAAGCAGCACAGAAGATTGGGACAGCCACAGATTGACAGGTAATGGCTCAGTTTCTTTGCCAGCAAAGGTGGTTCAAGGCCCCAACTTCACAAACCTCCCAATTACAGTATCGCTAAGTGGACACAAAACTGGAGGTCAGTAAATTCCTAATTCTATGGCTTGGGTCAGCCTGGTTTTAGCCACCAGGAACAGTATCTGACAGCCCTACGGTTGCACATGTAACATGAGAAAAGCTTTCCCAGCATAGAGGAGGAGATGTCCTGGATTTCCTTTTATAATGGCAATTTCTGATCTGAAATTCAAAGCTATAGAGAATTTGACCATAAAATGGAAAACTGAAAATTACCTCAGACCAGAAGGTCCCAGGTACTAGGCTACGGAGCTAGAGGATGGTAGGCCATGGCACAGCTGTTGGCTGTGATTTCTATGGTATCACAGCATGTGCCAACCAGACTACATTCCTTCCTGAATTAATGGAAAACCCAAGGACACCAACCACCCTTACACTTTGTTGTACAACTGTTGTCCTCACAAGGCTCCCTAAGTCCATTTTAAAGTATCCCTCTACAGCTAAATAGAAGAATTCCAGGACCAATCTCTGGCCCTGTGGTTGGGTAGAAGTGACCTGGAGAGTTAGGAAACTTGTCTTGCATAAAGCAGTTGGAGGAGTTCAAACCAAATCAGAAATTAAAGTAAAAATTAGCCAGTGTGAATGACAAAGTGCAATACAACGTCTCACTCTCTTTAGCAGTATTTACTTTTAAAATTTTATAAAATTATATTATTTATAAAATACGTATTGTGTATTTAGCAGTATAAACATGTGGTTACAAACCACGTCCCACGTGTCCAAAGCACAGTAGATTATGAAATCACAGTGTCTGTCTTGCAGGTTTTCAGAGCTTGTTGCAAACTCACTTTTCATTTGGGATCAGAAGAAAAGGCAAGGGAGTGGTGTTTAGACCCATTGGTTTGTTGTGGCAACTTAATTTGGAGGCACTTACAGGGGATCTATACCTAGTAATTCGATCAGGATGGAAAAGGCGATAGAGTTCCTGCAGCACATCAAGAATAAGGTGATGAAGACAAAATAGAAGAAGAAGGGAGGAGATTTCTGATAGGAATAATTCTCCCATGCAAGTGTTGTGTGACCTCCCAGAGCTCCCTTTCCTAAGGTGACAATCAGTAGATGGTGCAGTTAATTCCAGGGACCCCTTATCACTCAGCTGCTGGTAAACATGGTGATGTATATGTAGATGGTGATATATAAAAGACCACAGGACATAGCAATGCAGCGCAGGAGAGCTGATTTACATCTTCGAATGAAGTAGCTCACACCCAATAGTGATTCAACATGAATAATGAGAAAAGCCTTTTCCTATCACTTGTAAATGTTACTGAGGCGAGTTGGAAGAGCAAAATGGCGCGTTGGATGGTGGGGAGGGACCACCTAGAGTCAGTCCATAGGAGATGCACCTGAGAAGAATATCTCCCCGTTTAAACCTCTCTGAAGAGGGAATAGCCAACCAAGGCTGTGCAGGATACACTTATTTAGAACAGTGTTTCACAGAGCTTAGGAACCTAATTGCTTCATGTCCATCATCAGTGACATCTACATTAATTATGTCTGGTTTTTGCATAATTAGAGCACTTGTGCAGTTGGCAGGGAAGCTGGGTTTGGCTCCCTATCATTCTGTTAATTATATCACGCGCTAGGCTGCATGTGAGATGCCCCACAGGTGGCGTGGGGAGAACCAGAAAGAGCTCCTCTTCCATAGGTGACTGGTTCCTGCTCCAACTACTACGCTGTTAATCAAAAGGGGGAAAGGAGGAACTGCAACAGCCTGCTTGGCACTTTGAATTAAAGTCAGTCCTGGATATTTTAATGCTTAACAACCCAAAACATGCTCTTGAACTTGTGTAACTCTGTTCCCTTATAGTTTTCTCCTTTATAGAGTAGAACTTCTCATAACCTCTGAGTGAGTTGCAATGCTAAATCCCTTATTTTTGTTTCTTTGGTGCTTTGAGACCCTTCCCTGGAAAGGGCCAACATAGAAATGAGGGTTTATTTCCCTTCCCTCACCATGTAATGAGTCTTAGAGGTCCACGCTGAAACGCCTGCGTCATCTGAGTTGTCCTCTGGCAGCCAGGGGAGGATGTGAGCCTTTAGCTGGTAGACGGTTTAAGGCAATATCCTTCATGGATGTTAAATTTCCTCAAAATAATTGGAGTGCAGCAAACTTTTCTTTGTAGCCTATTTTTAATCCTGGATGTCATTACATTATTGAACTGAGCCGTTGGCAGTGCCAACAGAGTTTTGTCGTAGCATCCTCTTGCTTTTGTGAAATTTGAGCAAATAATTGTTCGTGAACAGGGGTCTGTAAGAAGCCTGCACTGCCGTGAATTGATGAGAGCATTTCCAAAGACATTTTGCAGTAATGATGAGCTGCTGACTTGCCGTGTGCTTGCTCCATTATATCCTAACAGCAAAAGTGACTTTGTATTGTACCTGACTGCAAATGATCCAGGCTGCTGTCCCTCAGAGCTTTTGCTTCAGTATAAGCCAAAACTCGAGCATTAGGTAGGGCTGGCCTTAGCTTAGGGAGCCTGAAGCATTGTAAGAAGGTTTGCAGGAAATAGCAGTTGGATTTAGGGCCTTCCTTGAGTTTTGAACAACTTGCTTTGGCCAAGTTGAAATGGGCTATAAAGGAGTTATGGCCACTATGGTCCTACCTAAGATGCAAGGCTTTTTGAAGGTAGCACAAGGAGTTACAAAGTGAAGTTAAAACAGAGGGAACTTTTACAAATACTTCCACAATTTTTCACAGAAAATCTGAAAGCCCTTTATGAAACATCAGGGCCACAAGGTGAATTTTTAATGTGAAGATGAAAAACACTGAAGCACAAAATAATTGCATGTCCAAACTAGACCTTCACACCACTGAGGGAAAAAAATCCTTTTCTACCTATACATCCTTCGGTCTCTGAGAATAAATACAGTTCAGTTTATTGAAACTATGCACATTAGGGGGAATAACCTGATAACACTTCTCTTCCACTAAAAAGAATTAAAAATGTGAAAAAAGTTCATACAAGTTGCCAACAGCTCCTCATTAGATATTTCTAGGATGTCCTGCTGGTCTCCAGAATGCTAAAAATGCCTTTGCATCATCAAACTTCTCTTTCTAACACATCTTTCTCTTCTTTCTCTCCCTGCCTAGTCAATTTTGGGGGTCCAATGTGAAGTGCAGAAGCAGCTGAAGGCCTTTGTCACTCTTGAGCGCTTCGAACGGATCTACAGCTCCAGCATCGCCGGGTGCCAGCAGGTCAAGAAGAACAAGAACTTTGCTTCTGGAGGCTCTATCTTCGGCAAAGGCGTCAAGTTCGCCATGAAGGATGGGCGCGTGGCCACCGACATTATCAGTGTGGCCAACGAGGACGGGCGGAGGATCGCGGCCATCCTCAACAACGCCCATTATCTGGAGAACTTGCACTTCACCATCGACGGGGTGGACACGCACTATTTCATTAAACAAGGGCCATCGGAGGGCGACCTCTCCATCTTGGGCCTCAGCGGCGGACGGAGGACCCTGGAGAACGGCGTGAACGTGACGGTGTCCCAGATCAACACAGTGCTCAGTGGAAGGACTAGACGTTACACGGACATCCAGCTCCAGTACGGTGCACTGTGTCTAAACACTCGCTACGGGACCACCTTGGACGAGGAGAAGGCCCGCGTCCTGGAGCTGGCCCGACAGCGCGCTGTGGCCCAAGCTTGGTCCCGGGAACAGCAGAGACTGCGGGATGGGGAGGAGGGGATTCGCTCATGGACAGAAGGGGAGAAGCAACAAGTGCTAAACACAGGCCGGGTACAGGGCTACGATGGCTATTTTGTGATCTCAGTGGAGCAGTACCCCGAACTCTCAGACAGCGCCAACAACATCCACTTCATGAGACAGAGCGAAATGGGCAGAAGGTGACAGAGAGGGGTCGATGCGGTGACTTCTTGCCAAAGACAGCTACTCTTTTGTGGCCACTTACCTGACTGTGTTGTACTCAACCCTTTTTCTAAACTGAACAAGGCTGGGGAGGGGCGGGGAGGAAAATAGAAAGAGAAGGAATAATGCGGTTGCACTGTAACTCATGCAACATAACTTTTTATTTTTCCTCTTTAATTTGGCCTTCACGCGTTTCTTGCAATGAACAGAAGGTATATTTTGCCGTAGCGTGATCACAGTGAAATTTACTGTCTCTTTGTCCTTTTTTATTTTGTTGTTGTTGGTTTTTTTGATTGTTTGGTTTTTTGGGTTTTTTGTTTTTGTTTTTTTTTTTTACCCCCTGCCCTTTGTGAGGAATTTGAAGTGGGGAGTCGTCGACGTTCGTCCTTAGGTGTGAAGTGAGAAATGGGTGTCTGTGCTAACGTGTGTCATCCTAACCCTTTCTGATTTGGGGCAGGGACAGATAGCCTTCCACCCGACAGCCGGGGAGCGTGCGGCGTGCCGGAGAGCTGCCCCCCAGCCCCAACCCCGAGAAGAAGAAAGGAGATGGAAGATGACGCTGATTCCGATACTCCAAAAGTGACCGTCTGAATCATGTGCCTCAAAAGAGACCTTACGAGTAGTTTTCACATTTCACTTGGGACTTAAAGTGTGGGGTGTTTTTTTTTTGGGGGGGGAGGCTCCTGCTGAGCAGAAGTAGATTATAGAGGCAAAGGAGCTGATTATATTAACTTGCAAGATGATTCTCTTCCTTCCTGAACTGGAATAAAAAAAGAAAAAAAATCAGTCTTTTTTCATTATAAGAATAGATACTTTGGGGTTTTTTTTTTTTGTGTATGCGCAAATCCTGGTTTTAGTTAAAAAACCTAGCAAAAGCCAAGAAAGAGACTCCTGCTCTATTGAGAAAAGCTAAAATAAATCCTCTCTCTCATACATAGAGCTGTTCTATAGGTGGATTTAATGCACCCATGTTGTACATTTGCTAATGGCATAACTTCATTAAATGTATAGTGTTTCAGTACACGAGGCTACGTGTTTAACAGTCCACTGTGCTGTATCTGATAAAACCAGTTAATTTTTTTAGGAAGCTGATTTGAATTTAAAAGTAGTTATAGTATCCCGGTGACATACCACTGAAAATTAGAGCAAGCCAAGCCCTGCTTTTCCTGATCCTGGAGCTTGTATTTATTGGCTGGGAAAGGCAGTTTTGAGTAGCATGCTGGCAAGTCGTTTATGACTATGGCAGATAAATGTCTCCCGGGGACTTTGGCAGCAGGGATTTTAAAACGTTTAATAAGTAGCAACAGCTTGTGCGTGGTGGGACAAGAAGGGGAATGTTGGAATCGACCCTCTCGCTGTTTCTTACACGGGCTCCAATTAAAGGGGGAGCCCAGTTGACTGTTAGCCCTGGAGGAGGGGAAGGTTGGATGGAAATGCCCGCTACGGAGGGGACCAAGTGCTTTCATAAGAAACTGCTGACAAAGTCGCTGGGCATGATAATGTAATTTGTATTCACATAACCTCTGTGCTCCGGTATTTGCAAAAGTCCTTTAAATTCAAGGTAACATGGAGATGGGCCTAGCATCCTCTCCCCTGCCTGAAAGAGTCCTGTGGTAGCACGGGCCATTCCTGCGGGCAGAGGTGTTACCCCACCTCTGGAGCTCTGGCTGGAGGTGGCCAACCCTGCTCCCAAGCAGACCTTTTCTACCACACTGACACCTGCACGTATCCTGACTCTTAAGAGCTCTCACCGTCTCTCTCTGGGAACATCTCTAGCCCTGATTATTTTTTTTTTATTCCATCCACTTTGATTGTTGCTTCCCAGTTCTGCAGAGAGATAACCCGAGATGTGCCAACCCATGCCAAGGCTGTTTCCTTACTCAGAGCCCTGCAATGCACCCGTATCCCCAGAGCCAGCTCTTCTGCCCTCCCACCACCACCACTGACATCCTCCAACACAGCCTGACCCCTCCCTGCAGGCTCCAGCCCCCAGGATAAAGCAGAGTGGGGGGTGTGTTGGGCACCCCCTTCTCCAGCAGCAAAACCTTGGCAGCCTCGGCACGATGGCGGTTCCCCCGTAGACACCTTCTGCCAGCTCCGTCTGCCTCGCCTGTCTGTTCCCCAGCACTTGCCAAGGAGGAAGGTGATGGGATGGAAAATCCCCCAACAGACTCTTCCTCCTCCAGTTCCCCAATCCCTCATGCCCTTTGGCTGCGTGGCCAGAGTTTTGGTGGCTGCAGAGCCCCGGGGCGGACCTGTGTTGGAGCCACCTGCTGGTATGGTCCTGATTTTCTGGTGGTCCCTTCTGCTTGCCACCAGGGTGACGTTGCTGGTGCTGTAGCCCAGCACCATGCTTCAAACTGCCCCTTGCAGCTCACAGCCTTTATTACTTTGGTAGGAGTGAATCGCAGGCAGCTGGACCAGGAAGGGTATCCAGCTCCAGCAGAGCTGGCTGGGAGGAGAAGCGTTGGCCAGGCCAGCTCTAGGCTTTGGCAAGGGACAAGTTGCTTTGGGCAACTGCCTGCCAGAGATGGTTAAAAGGCCGTGGCATTAACGCCTGCATTGCTGGTATCAAATGCTTGGCAAGCCTGGGTTGCTCTGAGGATGCACTGGTGGTGGTTAGGGGCAGCGTTAGCCAAACCAGGAGTTGCCACCTACTCAAAGGAGACACCGTCCTCTTCCAGGGCTACTCAGCTCCCTGCTTCCCTCTCCATGAGTCACAGCAGGGACAAATCCCTCCCAGAACCTCAACCTTGAGATAGCTTTTGGTGTCTAAAACAGCATGCATGGAGGAAAAAAGAGCTGTAGGACATTGGGTCAAAAGGCATGAACCCCAGTGAAGACCTGCTCAACGTGCATCCTGATTATACTGTTCCTGTCTGAGCATCTCCCAAGAAAAGTGGTGTTTCTACATCCATCCTCATCCAAGTGTTACAATGCTATGAGGAGCAGTTCAAGAGGACACGAGCCACCTTTCCACACAGCCAAGGAAAGGGATTGGAGTGTGAAATGTTCCTCCTGGAACCCTGCCAGCCTGAGATGGCACCTCGACAGCCTTACACAGATTCTTCAGGTTATTACACGAGCTAATGACTTTGAGGAGTTCACCCATTTTTCAAGAGTCTTAATGTCCCGCCACATGCCTGAACCCGGGAGCCGTCCCACTCTGTGCCACGGTGAACGCAGACCAGGTTGCATTTCTCAGCATCCTCAAGCCACAGTGGGATGTGACTGTTCCTGGCTGCCCACCAGGTCTATGGGGGTCTTCTCCTGGTGTGGGAACTACAGACATTATATCAAAAAAAGGGGGGGGGGGAATTATATGTAAAAGTATATATATGTATGTGTTGCTCTTCTCTTTATCAAAGCCTTTAACCAAAAAAATTTAAAAGGGATGGGCTGTCTAGTGCTGGGGACAAAACTGTCCAAAGACAGTTCATGAATCCTCAGCCTCTGAGAAATCTTTCCACTTCACCTAGACAGCAAAACTAGAAACAAGCATTTTCAGTCCTGAAGCCCGAAACTTCCCCCTTCGTTAGTGAAAAATGCTTTTTTTTCTGCAGAATCTCAAATGCGTCCCCATGGAAGTTGTGGGAATGGGCTGTGAACGCAAAGGGATGTGCCCTCCCCCAGAGACTGCACTCTGCTGTCCACAAGCACTTCCACTCAAGAGGTGGCCCCACAGGTCCTTCACAGTCCTTGCCTTGTCCCACTTCCCTCCCCATGGGGCCACGCCGTGGTTGCCCAACCTTTCTTGATACTCCTTCAGTGTAACAGATCCTCTCTTCTGTAAGACTGGGCAGTCCTGGGTGCAAATCCCATGGTGCTACCCTTGATGTTCCATTGGTCTAGGTCCTCTTTCAAAGGCCAGTTGCAAGCCAGACCATCTCCAAGAGAAAATGTCACTGTGGCCTCACATGCTTTTATGGCTTGACTTTGAGAAGTCACTATTTTCTTGACTCCCCAAAAGAGGGACACACTTCTCCACCGAAAGGAGTTTCCCTTCAAAATGCAAAGACATAACTTAAATTACTTTGAACTCCTGGGCTTGTCTCCAGTCCAAAGAGCAGTGGGAAGGATCATGGTCAAGGCTCACAGCTTGGAGGAGAAAGTCCATCTGTCTGGAGCAGGGGCTGCAGTGCCAGGGGTGAGCAGTGGGCAAGGACTAAGAGCTCAAGCCCTCAGTAGCTGGTGCTGGTACCACCATGCTCCATTTGAAGGAATAACAGGACCAACTTGCTGTGGCATCCAGACATGAATCAATGCCATGAGGGTTCTCCAGCTGAGAAACATCCTGTGTGCTCAGCCCAAGGCGAGAGGAGCAAGACTAATTTGGCATCGCGAGACATGCTGCAGTGTTTGTTTCCTCTGAGCTCTTTATTTTCTTCATTATTTTTTTTCTTTCAACTGAAGATTGGAGCTTGGAAAAATCATTAAGCAGCGGTGACCGGAGGGAATCATGTGGCTCATCATATCTTTGTCATCACAGCTATTGATCAGAGCCAGGATGAAAATGGGCCAACAGCTCTAAACAACACCAGGCGAGAGCCGATGAGACGAAGGTCATTAAGAGCCCCGACGCTTGATTCGGGTTTAAAAGACACAGATGATTGGGAGCAGTCCCTGAGACACCATTTGGCCGTAACTCAGAAACAGTGAGGGATTTCTGTAATATATCTGTAGACGCTTTATTGAGCGTAGGGATCGGCGTGAGATTCTGCTCAGTCTATTACAGAGACAGCATAACCAGAATAAATCAAAATTGTTTTAAATAAATAAATAAATAAATAAAAATTCCAATAAAGTACTTTTTCAGCTGCGACTTGTAAGTGTCACCGTGATAGATGGCAGCGCAATCCATTATGCAAAGACAAGGCTCTTAACATGAAATTTTAGAATTCAATTTTACGATTTACAGGGAGGGGAGGGCTCCCCCCCCCCCGTATATTTTCGGCACAGCAGTCTGTTCTGATTCAATCTCTGCGTAATTGAAAGCAGGGCCAGGGATCCCGGTTCGTCCTGCAGCTGCTTTTTAAACGGAGAGGAGAAACAGGCACCTATCACATGAATAACATGCTGCCCTCGTTAAATCTTACTCGTTTTATCTCCTCTCCCTGGCGGCGCGGCCGAACTCAGGAAATACAGATGCTGTGCCTTCGTGGTGGGTTTTGGTGGGATAAAACCTGGCTCCCATTTGCCCAGTGGCATCCTCCATCCAATGGCAAGTGTGGCCCAGGGCTTTTTTTGCTCCTGTTGTTACAGGACAACAAGTGTTTCAGCATCTCTTTTTAATATAATCCCTCTTTTTTAATTACGACCTCTAAATGGTTAGATATTGGAATCCCCACATTCTGCCGAAGAATTTCCATGAGTTTTAAAAAACTATAAAAAAAAAACTATAAAAAAAAAAATCAAGCCAGCTTTTTTTGTGGTTGGTATTTTTTTTCATCTCTAGAGTACATTGACATAAATTGACTGACAACTGTGGAGGAAACTTGATGCAGAGACCATGGGGAGATGTCACACCTTGTCCTGGGCCACCCATGTTGCTCCTGGATGAAGGGCCACTGTGTGTCCCTGGGGGCTGTTCCCCGTGATGTTTTTCCATCCTCTGTGACCCCCACTGGAAACAGCCCAGCCTGCCCAAGGGAAACCTCTTGTGTCTCTTGCCTGCCTTCCTTTAATTACCAAAAACCCGTGTGTTCCTGACAAAGTATTACATGGCTCAACTGTTAACTCCCATCCCAGAGGTCAATGCTTTCTGGGCAGGGGAGCATAGAAAACCACAAGTGAAAATTAACTAAATATATATATATATATACACGTATATATATAAAATCTTTTTTTTTTTTCCTCAGAGCTGGAAACTGTTCAAGCAAACAATGGAACTTTCCAAAAAGAAAATTAAAACTTTTGGACCGTTTGCAGATGTTGTTGAAATAACCAATCAAAGAATTACACTTTTCTATTAAAAAATAAAAATAATGTTTATTTTGTGTGAGGACTTCTAATGCAGCTCCAGCCGAGAAGAGGACTTTGTATCAAAGCTGCATCTGTAAGCCCAGCACTGGAGACTCTTGTCATTACCCTGTGTGATAATTTTCCTGAAGTCTGGAACTAATTTTTTGAGAAATTTTTTTTCTCGACACTTTGTGTTTCTAATACTGTATTCTTGATTGTGTAAATACAACCAGGCTGTAAATAAGTGCAGATGTAGATACCTTCTAGGAAAAAAAAAAAAAAGCAAACAGACAGAAGTGACCGTGTGTAGCCTTCGGTGACAAATAAAAGAATATTTTGTGTTTAAATAGTGCTTTTTTTTCTTTTCTTTTTTTTTTTTCTGTGAAATGTTGAATTTCTTCACCTCGGCTGTTTGGTTCTTTCATGGGAGATGGACCAGGTGCAGGAATTGATCAAAATGCCTCCCCCCTCTCCTCAAATTTGCACTTTCAGGAGCATCCCCCACTGTAGAGGGGGTGCAGGATCACGGGTGCATTCAGGGCTTTGCTGATCTGGAAGGTAATGCCAGGGGGTTGGAGCATCCCTGAGGCACTGGGGGAAGTCCCCATCCTAGCAGAGAGGCAAGCAAACTGGGGAAACTATATTGTGCACAAGAAAAATCAATTTATCACCAACACTCTATACCCTCCCCCCTCCCAAAAAAAAAATTATTAAAAAAGTCAAGATATCATTACATTTCCTGATACCTCCAGTGGAGATGTGCATCTGACCCTTCTTCATCCAGAGAGAGAAGAAAAGCTGCTGCGGCGCTTGCCACAGTGATCCAGGGAAACCCTTGTGTGATCCTTAATACTACCTGGTGGCTTGTTCTGATCCTTTTTCTGAAGGAAAAGAGCAAGAATAACTTCAGAAAAACATGGCTAGATGTGGATTGAGGAAAATTTTCTTGAATGGTCCTTGGGGACAACCTAATGGGAAGGTGGAGCATAGGGCTGGGTGGCAGTCACTGGAGGAGAAGCGGGGAGTCCCTCCATGGTCACCCAGATTTATTGCCTTGGCACAGCTCTACTCTCCAAAACCAGAGTCTTTCAGGACAAATTGTGTCTTTCAGGACAAAAAGTCAAGCATTGCTGAGTGTACTTTCCTTCCTCTGAAGGTCGGTATCTGAAGTAGGGCAAATAAATGACATCTCTTTCTCCTTTGGCACTAAACAGAGCCAGTTCAGATATCTCCCTACACATGTCTTAAGTTAGGTAAGAAGAGTCCAACTGCTGGTGGATGTTAGCATGTATGAGGTTTCCCTTAGGTTTCTATCCATTTTTGGCCATTCCTGGTGGGACATTATCCTCTCCACTATCAACATATGCTTTGTTTCAGGGCCAAGCTTCAGCTTCCATCCACGAGACCTGGTCCAGCAAATATTCCCCTGACACCAACCAAGTGCCCTTTTTGCTGTCCCTTCTCAGGATAAACTCCTGCATCCTTATGGAACAAGGTCTACTTTACAGCTGCAGGATATTTTCAGTTTCTCCATCCTCTGGTGTCTTTGGTCACCTTTCCTTCAGCATAAGGGTTGCACTCACAGAATCACAGAATGATGAGTAGGAAGGGACCTCTGGAGATCATCTAGTCCAATCCCCCTGCCAAAGCAGGTCCACCCAGAGCAGGTTGCACAAGAATGTGTCTGGGCAGAGTCTGAATGTCTTTAGAGATGGAGACTCTGCCACCTCTCTGGGCAGCCTCTTCCAGGGCTCTGCCACCCTCAAAGTGAAGAATTTCCTCCTTGTGTTTAGATGGAACTTCTTATGTTCAAGTTCATGCCCATTTCCTCTTGTCCTTTATGAGTACTCACCTTGCTCATAAAGGCAGGATCTTCTCCCGTGCTCATGGGGGATTTTTAGCTCCAAGGAAGGTGCTGGTCCCTTCTTTCTTGCCATAGAAAGTGCCTACTGAGACAATCACATGAAGACCGTGATGTCCTCCCTGGAGCCTCTTGTTTCCCGTGGGTCTGATTTGCAGCCTTTTCTCCGAGGCAGACGCATTGATTGGCATCGGGCTGTTACTCATGTGCATTTTCCCAGGCTGTGCTTATCCAGGGGATTCAGATCACCCCAATACAGTGACCTGCCCCTCCCTGGTACCCAACATCCATCACTCATCGTTCCACCTGCAGTTTATCATCGGGGAAGACCCTGCTCTAAACCATTAGTAACTATATCGAAATGAATTGGCCCGAGGACTAATCCCTGAGGGTCGCCAAGGAAACAAGCAACATTTTAAGTTGTCAGTGAAACTGGGTTTGTCTCTGCCTCCTGTGGTCGCGCCAGATAAAACCAATGTTTTAATCAAAATATTATGGGTAATACATGGAGTGCATTCAGGAGAGCAGCCCTGCCATGCCAGTTCAATAGGCCAGAGCAGACTTATCACATCATGATTTTAAGTCATAGCTTAGAGCAAAGAAAAATTTGTCCTCTTCTACTCATAGAAAGCAACTGAAGCCTCAACCACGGACCACACCTCATATATAGTTGGAAATTACTGAAAACTGAATGGTGATTATATTCAGATGGGAGAAATGGACACATGGAGAACACAAATTATGTGCCTTTGGGTGGGTCATCTCCAGAAGTGCAAGCACTCCAGCCTGGAGCTGGTGAGACTGGTGGCCCTTTCCAGGGCCAGAACCAGGGCCACGCCTGGCACAGTACATCATGCAGCCCAGGTGAAATATTGGTCCTTCCAGGACTTTTTAGCTTGGTTGATGGGATATGTGCCTATGGAGTGATGTAATGCAACAGGCCAGGTAGGTAGTTACCAGCAGCCTCCCATCCTTCCACCATGCAGTGTGGATGGGGCAATGCCACACTTGGAGGCTGGGGAAAGTCCACGGGGGCAATCTAATGCTCCCGATGCTTTCAGCTCTCCTCCAGAAAGATCATAGAATCATAGAATCATCTGGGCCGGAAGGGACCTTCAAAGGTCATCTAGTCCGACCCCCCTGCAGTCACAGGGACACCTCCAACTAGATGCGAGTTCAAGATAGAGATAAGTTGAGCCACTGCTGAGAACAGGGGTGGTGTCTCTTTTGCAAAGACTGGCCTGTTTTTGTAGTTTGATGCAACTGAGCTCAGTCTTTGTCAAAGCTTGAAAGGTCTGGTCTAGATCAGTCACTGTTACAAGCAATCGTTGGTAGAGAAATTTCCAGGGCAAGAGGAGCTCCTTTGAATGCCGTCTGTTGAAACAGGTGCAGTCCGGGCAAGAAAATAGTGTGAATTATTGTGATTTTGGATATTATTTCTTGATTTCTGTCTGGAAAACTGTTCTGACCATCAGCCCACTACATAAACCACAAGCCCAAGCACCTCCTTCTCCTCCAGCATACTGTTTGTGAAAACATGAGCCTTCCTAAGCCCTGCAAGCACATTCTTGTCAGAGGTAACTGAAAGTGGGGAGATTTAGATCAGATATTAGGAAAAAATTCTTTACTCTGAGGGTGGTGAGACACTGGAACAGGTTGCCCAGAGAAGTTGTGGATGCCCCATCCGTGGAGGTGTTCAAGGCCAGGCTGGATGGGGCTTTGAGCAATTTGGTCTAGTAGGAGGTGTCCCTGCCCATGGCAGGGGTTTGGAACTTGAGGATCTTTAAGGTCCCTTCCAACCCAAACC
>BJBW01000156.1:70006-93097 GCA_004320125.1 Scolopax mira
AAAAAAAAAAAAAATACCCCTCTGTTCCTCAGGCTGCTCAAGCAGCTCCAAGTTCACTGCTTGCGTCACAGAGCACACTTTTTTAACTCCAAGTTCAGCAAATGTTTTCTTACCCTGGGGGTGTCTCAGGCAGGGGAAGTCAGTGACCAGATCATTAGACTGAGTTTGTTCAGCAAAGCCAGACCTGCAAGTGAGATGCTGTGAGCCAGCAGGACCACGTGATGGCTTTGATTTCTGCCTCCAAGAGCAGGAGATGAGAGGGCTCCGTTAGCTCATCATTATGCTGTTATTTTCCATCTGGGGGATACTTGTGTCCTCCAGGAGTTTTACATAACCAGACCTCATCATCCACCATCAATCCAAGCTCCAAAACCCTCAAGGCCTAAATTTGAAGCTGGAGTGTGACAAGCCTGGCAGAAAAGCATCCTTAACAAGCAGGACTGATCATCAGTGGAACAGAGATAATCAAGGCAGTGGGTTAATAAGCCACGGCGGGTCACGGGCTGGTGGAAGATTGTGCGAATACACTCTGCAATGCAGCCAGAAAGGCATTCATGAAATCACTTCTACAAATCTTCCACTGTGTGGTCCCATATTTTAACGAAAAAAATAGACTAAAACTGATTTTCAAATGAAACATATAAAGAAATAAGGACTTTGCAGTTGTTTGCAATAACTGTGCTTTGTACCTGTGCTGTGTTTCCCATCAGAAATCTCCTTCTGGCTACAGAAAATATTACCTCCATTTTCCAAGTGGGACAAACAAGCCACTGAGGTTAAATGTTTGGCCTGAGATCGCACAGTTGGAGGATAAATAATGAAAAAGCCACGACTCAAAGGCCCTGTGCCACTTGCTCACTGGCGTGACTACTTCTGGGCTGAGCTTTCTGCTCATTGTATCTCATTACTTTGCCATCTGAGACATGGCATTTTTAATTAGAGCTGCTCCCAAACCCCGTAATAAAGTAGTATTTAAAAGAGGCTGATTTCAGACTGCAAGGATCAAAGAGTGTTTGGGAATGGCCCTGCTGCCCACCATTGGGTTGGCCAGATATCTCATCACTGTAGGTGAGCAGGGTCCTCTTCACACCAGGATGGGACTGAAAACCAGGGTTTGCTGCATTTCAGCCTCTAGTCATTGGAGAAGAACCAGCTGCTTTTGGTTTCCTGCATGTAATCTTCACTGTAGAATGGAGCTTGTTTATAAATGGGAGCAAAATGTTCATCAACAGCAATAATCTGGAGTTCCTGATTTTCAAACAACATCAGAAGTTGCTCAAATGCCTTACTTATTAGGACAAATAAAAACCAGGACATGACAGTCCACAAGAACAAGCCCATGGCAAGAGGCACTGGAGCAAAGCAATGAGTAAAGGACGGTCAGAAATAACCTGTTTCTATACTTAAAAAGCTTCTGTATTTATACTGTCCAGGATAAGCATTCCTGGGGTAGGATGGAAAAAAAAAACAAACACAACAGTCAAGGAGCAGGTCCCAAAGGCAGCTCATGGGTCCACCTACCCTGAGGAATCTCACCAACTTGCTGCTGAGACCTTCAGGGCCCAGTGGGTGAGTGGAACCAAGATGCAGGAGGTTTTTCCTGAGTAAATGTAAATACAACCCCTAGAGTTTGACATTAGATCATGGATCTCAGTGATGCCTGGGTTTTGGTCAAGGGGCCCAAAATAACAGCTGTAAGAGGTTAGACCCCTTGAGAGTGTTCTTTTCCATCATTCTGGACATGTTCTGCCTGTTCTTCTGTTCATAGCGTAAGTCCTTGCTTGTGCCAAGTCTGCTTTGGAGTGAAGAGTTGGAGCAAGAGGATACTGCACATCAGCATCCCTCTGCCTCTTCCACACCCTCATGCTGTCTCCAAGTGTCTATTTGGCTCTGGATGTCACAGGAGAAAAAACAATCTCCAGCAGCTGTCCTGCTGTCTCCAGGTGAGAAGGCACCAAGGATGGCCACCTATGTGCCCATGGCTTTGGGAAACTCAGGGTTTCACATCTACACAGCATGCATCTAGATGGACGGCTCACAGCCCACAACTGAAAATGAGTTGTATATTCACATAGAAATCATAGAATCATAGAGTCATATGGGGTTGGAAGGGACCTCTGGAGATCATCTAGTACAACTCCCCTGCCAAAGCAGGTCCACCCAGAGCAGGTTGCACGGGAACTTGTCCAGGTGGGTTTTGAATGGCTCCAGAGAAGGAGACTCCACCACCCAGAGACTCTGGGCAGCCTGTTCCAGTGCTCTACCATTCTCACAGTAAAGAAGTTCTTCCTGATGTTTAGGGGGAACTTCTTATATTCAAGTTATTCTTATATTCCCATTTCCTCTTGTCCTGTTTCTGGGCACCACTGAAAAAAGCCCAGCCCCATACTACTTAAAGTATTTATAGGTGTTGATCAGATCCCCCCTCGGTCTTCTGTTCTCAAGACTAAAAAGACCCAAGTCCCTCAGGCTCTCCTTGTAAGAGAGATGTTCTAGGCCCCTCATCACCTTTGTTGCCCTTTGCTGCACCCTCACCAGCAACTCCCTGTCCTGAAATACACGTATATAAGTAAAGATGTGTGTATGTTTAAGAGAAGCAGTCACAAGATGGATGGCACCTTTATCTCGCTTGTTCTTATTTGGGTCTTTTCTCCAGCTCTGGCTGCTGTCCACCTCCTTCCCATCATCCCAGTCTCTGTGATCTTCCAGTGCCCCATTAACACTTTTCATTCCTGTCTGTGAATTTCTCAGAGAAAGAAGACCATGAAATAGCGTGCCACCCTTTTCTCAAGGCCTTTTGTGCTCCTCATACCGTCCCACCAATGAGCAGGCCAGGGGTGCACAAGAAGTTGGGGAAAGACAGCCAGGACAACTCACCCCAACACACCAAAGAGATATTCCATGCCCTGTGACATCATGCTCAGTATATCAAGGCAGGAGCAAAGAAAGAAAGAGGTGGACATTCAGAATGATGGTGTTTTGTCTCCCCAAGTGACCATTACATGTGATGGAGGCCTGCTTTCCTGGAGATGGCTGAACTGGCCTGACCATGGGATGCAGTGAATTAATTCCTTGTTTTGCTTTGCTTGCAAGTGTGTCTTTTGCTCTTCCTATTAAACTGTCTCTATCTCAAGTCATGACATTTCTTCCTTTTACTCTTCTCATTCTCTCCCCCATCCCACTGGGGGAAACTGAGAGAGCAGATACACGGTCCTACCTGCCAGCTGGGCTGAAACCACAATGCACGCTTTTATTTAGAAATACTTATTTTCTTTACTTACAAGACCTTCTTCCTTGTGTTTTCAGACCTCACCCCTGTTTGTTTCACTCCTTTTCACAGCTTCCAGTGGATTTACGTCTTTCTAGGCACGCACTGGACTGCAGTCCAGCTGTGATCATGAGTGGACTGGTCAGGCTACGTGGTCTTACAGTCAAAACCAGCACCTGAATTAACCATGGCAGCTGCACTCAAAATACCCTCGGAAAAGCTGACTTGCAGCACAGCCAGCATCGCTTTTAGATGGGCTACTGTGCACGCTGCCATCCAAATCCCTGAACTGATGAAATGTTAATGCTTGGTAATTTCTAAGGCTTATAGTAGAAGAAAGAGGCTGGACGAGGTGACCTCCTGTGTCTGTGTTGATGAGCTGAATTTTAGCCTCCCAGTAGCAGACCCTTCCTGCCTGGCCCTGTTCTGAAAAAAGTGGAGGCAAAAGGAGGTCAGGTAGAATTGGAAGGAAGAAATTAATCCCTTTCTGGCTTAAAAATCACAAAAAATTCACTCCAAAACTTTGGTTTTGTACAGAACGATTAGGGCATGTTACAAAAACTTTTCATCTTTTACCGTAAGTCAATCTTTGGAACCGAGAGGCTGTTATGGGACAAGAATTTCTTTAAATAACACTCACTTTCAGCAATCCATAAAGAAAAAAAAAAAAAGTCTTGTTTTGACATTTCAAAAGTTTTCTTGGCATTTTTTACTGAATCTATTCAAACATAATTCAAATTCACAAAACATTTTGGTTGCCGTGCATGTCACTTTCACAAGCATGTCACTCTTGGTCCAAACGCTGTGGTTGACATCTCTCTGCTTCAGTCTCTTGCTTGCAGAAGGAGGCAGGCAGAGTGCACTGGATCTTGCAGGTCCACCTTTGGGACCAGCTCTGCTCCTAGACTTGGTTCACTACCTTGTGCAGTGAAGCTGGGGGACCTGCTGGGACACCTCTGATTTCTAAGTCTATGTCAATGTTCACACTCTCTATACTCACCAACATCGCCACAGAACAAATGTTGAACCCCAGTGGGTTTTACTTCAGTCCAAACCTAAGGGTTTACCTTGATGCTTTCTTCTAATATCTCCTTTGTGCTCCATGGGTGCTCCACACTGCTCCCAAAGACTCAACAGTGGTTGTACTGGTGCTAAGAGATGGACAACCACACACATCAGCACAGATGGGTTGGGCTCTATGGCAAGATCCACTGGAGAGACCACGTACCACTCTGCATCACCCACCTACAACCAGGGTCCTCAAGCCCTTCTGCGATACCAAAGACAATGAGAATTGTTCTACCTCAACTTGGAATCTCTCCCCAGCAGCAAACTGCATAAAAATCACTTGTGGGAGCATGAAAACACACACCCTATCACTAATTCCCAATGATAGGAAAGGGCACAAAATAGCAGCAAGCAACAATTGCCCCTTTCACAACTTCTTCTCTTAAATGAAAACCTTTCAGTGTTTGTCAGTTCAACTTGTGATATTGGCTGTCCAATGGATCAAAGAGTCCTGATAACAAAAGGGAAATAAAATTAAAATATACAAAGGCTCTGGATAAATCTCTTTTTTGAAAATAATTTAAATACAAATAATATCATAGCTGAAGCCTTCAGAAATGTCCAGTACTCCAATTATTGGAGATAGATTCTATATAACCTCTACATTTTTTTTGAATATGAGTTTATTTTGACATGATCTCTGCATTTTTAGCTGCCGGGAAGGAGAAAAAAATATCCTTCCAGGGCCATTCAAGATAAGCCATGTTTTCCTGTCTCTTTTGGCTGAAAATACCAATAAAACTTCTTCCAGTACTATCCCCCATCTTCCTTTGGTCTCTTCTTAATAGTCTTATCATTTTAGTGCCTCCTTTGATATATAATCCTTTTATGTTGTGCAATGATAAATCAAAATAAAGTGCACCGCTGAGTGATTTTATTGTTATTAAAAGGTCAGCCGTAAGAGGGTCGCATCCTGTCACATATCCTAGAGAATTCATGGGAGGTGCATTGAAAAAAGGAGGCACCATGCTTCCTGAATATGTTTAAACACATTCAAAAGCTATAACAACCCTTCAATTGAACTCCTCGATGGATCATGCAATGCAGTGTGATCCAGGCAGGGCTGCAAAGGCTGTGAGAAACCCATCCCTGTCCTTTGGAGGGGTTTACAAATGTCATTCCTCAGTAACGGGAACACTGAATTAATAACAAGGTCTGCTCATCAGGAAGGCGTTGTCTCTCCAAGTCCCTCAAAAATGATCAGGGTCCATTAAAGGGAGGGTGTCAGGAGGATGGGGATGATCTTTTCGCAGTGGTGCCCAGTGACAGGACAAGAGGAAATGAACACAAACTTGAGAATAAGAAGTTCCACTTAAACATGAGGAAGAACTTCTTTACTGTGAGAGTGGTAGAGCACCAGAACAGGCTGCCCAGAAAGGTTGTGGAGTCTCCTTCTCTGGAGACATTCAAAGCCCACCTGGACAAGTTCCTGTGCAACCTGTTCTAGGTAGACTAGCTCCGGTGGAGGGGTTGTACTAGATGATCTCCAGAGGTCCCTTCCAGTCCCATATGATTCTATGATTCTATGATTCTAAGAGTCTCCATTATTCCCACCACGTCTCCCTGCTGCCTGTCGCATTGCCTTGGCAGCACAGGATGTTGGGGATTGCTCAGGGAGGGCTGTTTTAGGGACAATCACACAATCAGAGAGCAGCTTGGGTTGGACGGGACTTTAAACATCATCTAGTTTCAAACCCCCTGCCATGGGCAGAGACACCTCCCACTATACCAGGTTGCTCAAAGCTCCATCCAGCCTGATCTTGAACCCCTTGAGGGATGGGGCAGTCACAGCTTCTCTGGGCAACCTGTTCCAGTGTCTTACCATCCTCACAGTGAAAAATACAATAAACAATAAGTAAAATAAAATAAACAATAAAAATATATAAAAAAATAAAATACAATAACATTAAATAAATAAAATAAAATAAACAATAAAACCTTCTTCAGAAGCTTTATCACCCTCTGCCTCACAGGGCACTGAAATGTGCTTGTAGCATCTCTTAACGACCTATCTGACGATAGGTCTGACCTATCTAACGACCAAGCTCTTCCTGAAAGTGTTTTTAAAATATATCACCGCACCTTTTCCCATCATTTGCAGGAGTGCTACAGACTGATCCTGCACCAACTTACTTGGTTAGTGTGATGCCCAGGAGCAGATTTCCTCAGAGTTTCAGATTTTATTCTTCTCAGTATTACAGAAGCACTAATCCAAAGCATTGCCAGGTCGGGGCAGAAGGTGCCAGGCAGCAGTTGAAGACAAAAAAAAAAAGGCAAGGTAATAAAATGTAACACGTTTTACATGGTTTCTTATTCCTTCCTCACCCTCTCACTCCTTTTCAGCAAACCCACCTGAACTGGAGACCTCACAAGAGGTGATATGGAAGGGAAGTTGGAAAATAGATGTTTCCTGACTATGCAGGTAGAAAAGGTGATGAAATGTTCCTTCATAGTTGGAATTGGCAAAAAAAGAAAAAAAAAAAAAAAAAGTGGATTTCTCCCAGTGCATTTGGAATGTGCTTATTTTGCAAAAAAAAGAAGGAAAAAAAAATTGCAAAGAAGAATGAAGTTGCCCATGAATGCAAATCTTCCTTTTTTAGCCAGTTCAGTTCATTCACTGAAGTATTTTATTATTTTTTCCCTGTAGGAAAAAGAAAAAAGAAAAAGAAAAAAAAAATTTGCTCATGGTCTGGATGGACAAACACACCAGAAATCAATAAACAGAAGCAAACACACTGACAGTATGAACTGATGAACTGCCAGGGAACAGGCAAGAACAGGCAAGTCAAAATCCCCAAATCCCTGAAGATGCTGAAGAGTGTGACACAGACTCAGACCTCCAGCCCTTCTGATTTTAGCAGAAGGGAATCCATCACTCTTGCTCCTCCAGGCAATGCTCAACCCCTGGACACCCAGCAAGATATCTGCCAGAGGTATGCAAATCTAGCAGATCTCCTGCTGTGGACCAACCGCCAGAAATTGCCCAATTTTCAATGACTTGGCCTCATTCTCCTAGCTTCCACCACCAGACATGGTGCCCAGAGCTTCAGGAGTCCATTTTCACAGAATCACAGAATTTTCATAGTTGGAAGGGAACTTGGAGATCATCAAGTCCGAACATACACACACGCACAAAAAAAACCTCCAACCAATCAAAAAAAAACCACCCCACCAAAACCAAAAAACAACCCAACCCAACAATCTCGGGCACTAGAGCATGCTTGAAGTGCCATGTCCACACATTTCTTAAATACCTCCAGGGATGGTGACTCCACCACCTCCCTGGGCAGGCTGTTCCAGTGCCTGACCGTCCTCTCAGTAAAAGAATTCTTCCTAATATCTAATCTGAACCTCCCCTGCCGCAACTTCAGACCATTTCCTCTGGTCCTGTCATTATTCCCTTGGAAGAAGAAGCCATCACCCACCTCTCTACAACCTTCTTTCAGGTAGTTGTAGGCAATGCAATGTAGACAGGCAATGAGCTCTCCCCTCAGCCACCTCTTCTCCAAACTAAAGGTGCCCAGAAAGGTCTGCTGCAGGGAGGTCCTCACTGACCCCCTAAAGGGCTGGGACATTGTGTGCAAGCAAAGCAAGTGATGGAGAAAGAAATTAGCAGTAAGGTGGCATATGCCATGTCCCCATCAGCCATATATTAGCAAAGTGGCCAGGCTGTTTGCACAAAACACACTCATCACGTGGTGTTAGCTCAAAAATGGCTTGGGTGAGCTATTAACACTTCATTAATACGTGATGAAAGGCAAATTTAGAGAGCTCCCCAAAGTGATTGAGACCTCCAAGGGGCCCATAAATGAAATGATAATGTAGTGTAAATAAGGCCGCCTAATACAAAGATTGGGAATAAGCCTATGATCTAATAAAAGCAGCTAGATATTACCCGAAATGCATTCCCCCATCTTCCCCAGTTTTGTGCAAAGGTAATATCGTGAGGTTATAAATTGCAAGGACAAAATTTTCCACCTCCAGAAAAAAAAGGGGGAGCTGGAATAGAATAAAAGCAGGGTTTATATGTCTGTCAAATCCTCTTGCTTTTGGCTTTACTGTTTTAGGTTGTGTTTTTTTCTTCCCCCCCCCCGCCCCCCCGGATATTTCTGTAAGAAAAAAAAAAAAAAGGATGGGGGGCAGAAAATACACCAATATGCAGGGAACATAGTTCTGACATTTCAAAAATTGGGTTTGATGTGTCACTCTGGATTATTTTGAAACTATATTGGTCCTTATCTCACTAAATACTTTACAGGTCTGCTACCCGAAATCCCTAGAGGAGTGCCCATTAGCTCATTCTGACAGAATTAGCCTAAGCAATATTGTCTGACTTAGGCCAATAACACCAAACAAAATTTAGGCAGAGAGTGGACAGAGAGCGTAGAGAAGTCCATTAACAATAATATCTTTCCAATCATTGAAGAGGTCATTACTGTTTGTGCTTATATTTAGTATATTAGAAAAGGACTGAATGAATCCACTCTGAGCCCTGTAAGTACCTCTCTGCCTATATTCAGGTATTTTTTTGCATCAGGATTTTGTTCCAGCCTTGAGGTCACTGTGCCACCAGCCATCCTGGAGCACAGATAACGCTTCATATACACTTGAACCCAAAGTTCTCACTGATCCTTTTCACATACAGTAAACATAGTTCATTCTCCAGCAAAAGTGATCAAAGATGTCCATCGTGTCCACCATTAGGCTCCTGAAGTATCACCATCTATTCAACCCATTGCACTACTCTCTCATTACTATCAATCAAGAGAAACTGGGCCGTGATCCATCTCATTCTAAGGCAGATGGTTACATTAGGGCAGATGCCTCACACTCTGGAAGTGGCTCTTCCTCTTCACTGGGTATAAAGGGAGGTGAAGCTGAGCTCAGATGGTGGTTGTCATTGGCTGCCATGAGTCTCACCCTCACTGACAACTCCTGGTGATGAACCTTGGCCATGTGCTCTTATCCCACCCAAGTGAACAGACTCGTGCTGTGGCCTCACGGAAGATGACTGCATGGAAGGAAAAACTTGAATTATTCTTCAGCAGTAAATCTATTCCCTAAAAATAGTTTTTAGCAAGTAGCTGGGAGAGACTTTCTTGGAGGCTCTGTGAAGAGTCAAAGAAGCATGGAAACTTATGGGTCTTTGGGGGGAAAAGAAATTCCTGGCTCTCTGAAGGGATATTAATGACTAGCAGATGGTTAAGAGACTAGGGAAAATGCATATTTCAAGGATGCCATAAAATAGAAAGGCTCATCAGGCTATCCATTGAATTAAAATATTAGGTATTCCTTTTTTTTTTTGGTGAATGGGATTTACCAGCACTGCTCTCGTCGGGCCAAGACAAGCAGGTTTATATCCCTGCCCCAGTCCAGCCCCAGGCTGCTACTCGTGTGAGTCTTTACTGATCAGGTCAGTGGGCCCATTTCTCCCACCAACATGCTCCCATAGATGATTTTTCACAGAAATGCAACGTGAAGCATGTTTTTCATCACTTCTGGCCCTTTATACCCTCATTCCACATCCCTCTGTGGGTTGGCTAATGTGAGAATGGTGGATACCACCTGTTTCCAAAACTGGGATGAAAGTCTGGGGATTTTTTCATTTTCCTAGAAGCCAGTTGGGTTAACCTTTTTATTGCTCTTATCACAGAGATGAACAGTTATCAATAGCCAAATGCATAGCATTTCCCATGGCTTCTCTGGGTGGCAAGTCCCAGCAACAACCTCCTGCTCTTTATTAAGTCAAATGCACTCAGTTTTATTTCAATTGACAGATGTCTGGATATTCGGCAGAAAGAATTGTATTCGCAGGGATGCACAATTGTGTTGAAGTATATGTTAGTCAAAAATCCAGTTACCTTCACGTGGATGTAAACATCTACCTCTTTTGTAACAAACCACAGCTCATCACGTCCTCATCTCAATTAAGTCCATTCATTTCCTAGACTCAGCGGGGAGGGGAAGAAAGAGGAAAAAAAATCAGAATCATGTCCAAGGCTCAGGAAGACCAATTGCTGACTAGCAAACATCTGTCCCCTACCCACGCAAACCCTGCCAAGGAAGTGGAATCTTCCCAAGTTTTGGAAAGGAGGACGGCAGCGCCGCTGGATCCCCGGCTGGAAGCGGTCCATGATGTGCACATGGCTTGGATGCGGGGAGCTGCAGGAAAGCCACCGCAGTTTAACACCAACCAGGAGCTCATGTTTTCATCCATTTTCTGTGCACACACTGCAGGGCTTATAAATCTCCACTTTACATCCAGAATATTCCTGGAAAACAGATTGCTTCTGACAAGGGTTTCTTTTTTATTATTTTATTTTTGAAATATAGATTTTTTTAATACAACATGCTTCCATTGTGTTATATATTGCAGATGACAAACTTCCCAGCTGGTAATTTCCAATCATTTATAATACTGTCGTGAGAGTCCATATTTTTATATCATACCATCTATCTGAAATATGCTGGAAAATATAAAATTATATGAAACCGATAATAAATACATCTCAACAGACAGACACACGCATGAGAAAACTTTCAGATTTTCTTCTCTGCCATATTATGTCTTTTATCTATTCTCCACATATCACTCTCTGAGGCTCTTGCTGGGAGTTTGCCACTGGGAAGCCAGCAAAAGTGAACAGCCTGTGCTGAACAGCCTCCGTTAGGTTACAGAAGCTATTCTGTCTTCGGCTCCGAAAAATCTCAGGCTTTCATGAAGCAAGTCATAAAAAAAACCAAACCCAATCTCTGATCCTCAGCTGACATTGTCCAGGAAATAGTAATATAGCCAACATGCCCTGGTTAGAGGGGCAGCAAGAGAAAGGATGGAAGCACAAGGCGATATTGGAGCACCTCTAGCAGCTGGGGTAAATTAACCATGCCCTCACAGGCAAAATTTGTGACCCTCTGATGAGCCTGCAGTTCAGGTTATGCATCTTCTGAAGGCAATCTTCTTCTGTAAAAGTAGCATCCTTAAAAGGCCATATTTACCAGCTCTTAAATAAACATTGCAACCAGGGCGGGCTAAAGAGCAAGCTTCATTAGCGAGATATGTGCTTGCAGAAAGGAAAGGGAGAAACATCTTGCTGAGAGCTGTTTATAGCCAAGTCATGTTGCATTCATCTTCCCCGTGATCCTCTAGCCCCTCAGAGACAGTAAGGAGCACATCCTCAAGGTAAGGGAAGCCTCAATATTCCCATAGGAAACTGAAACACAGAGAAATCAAGTAACTGGGCCAAGGTTGTATAGAAAGTCTGTGTCAGAGCATGGCAACAGAAAGCCAAGTTCTTGATGTTCCACACACTGACTAGAAAACCTTCCACCCCTCAAAATAATGAGGGGGTCAGGTGAGAGACAGAGACTCTCCTGAACCCCCTGGGGAAGCAGCACAATCCCAGGATCTCACTGTATCTCTGGTTTTAATAGGCACTTGCCCATGGCAGAGATGGTTTGGATACAGAAGGGGATGAATCCATCTGTCAGACACACCGAAGTGATCCTCAGTGTCGGTTCAGCAGGGTGTTGTCCACTTTGCAAACTGGCCACAGTCAGGCATGGCCAACAACTGAGCATCACAGAAATGGCACCCCGATGAATGGACAAAATTAGCAAGTAAAAAACGGGGGGGGCTCCCTCCACTGCCAACCTGTCACCCAGGTGGGAATCATCCCCCATCACTAGAGGTTCAGCAGCCCAAGCTTAGCTTTTCACCAAATTGTTCCCATTGCAAAAGGCTGGAAACAAACCCTGGGTAACCCATCACAGCTGCTCAGGTTCAGCGGCATTGCATTCACAGCAGAACACAGCGGCATCACCACGGAGCACCCACTGGTCTCCAACATCCAGCCCTTGTTCCCTCCACCTGCTGCCATCCCACCCATGAAAATGTCCCAGCCGAGCATCTTTTCCCCCACATTTTTCTCAGGTTTTTTGGAGGCTGCAAAGCATTCACAGCAGGAGCCACCAGCCTCTGCTTGGGGCGGGAAATATTTCCAGATGCTCTTGGAAGCACCTTTTATTCACAGCATGCTCCTTGTTACAGTTAAATAGGGAGAAGAGAGAAGCATCCTTTCCATGGATGTTTCTGTGGGATGGAAAAACTATTCCGACTCCAGGGCAGGGAGAAAATCTACCAGAGCTTCACTGTTTTTTTGGATTTTAGCCTTTTCCAGCTGCTTGAATTCCTCTGCCATCAGTTGTCATTGCCTCATCCTCTCCTGCTGCCAAGTGGGAAAATAATAATGTTTAAGTATGAAGTCCCAAAGAGATACTGTTGTGTGTGGCTTGTATTAATTCCACCCTGAACAGAAGGTGGGGCTTCTATAATCATGTATTATGCATTTACTGAAAAACAAAGAGAAGCACGCAGAAAGATCTCCCAATCACTGGAAGATTGTAGGGATTTTCACGTGAGCAACCTGACACATGTCAACAGGACCACAGCATGGACTCTTGGTCCTACAAGGAGATCACAAATCAGGTACCCAAAAATAAAAATATCCCCCAAAGAGTTTGGAAAATCCTGGCTATAGTTATATCTGGTGCTTTATTTGACTTGACTCAAAAGATGCCTTCAAACTGGTTAAGAAATCATTTCATAGAAACATAGAATCAAAGAATAGTTTGGGTTTGGAAGGGACCTTTAAAGATCATCTAGTCCAACCTTCCCTGCAATGAGCAGGGGCATCTTCAACTTCAGATTTTTTCATTTTGTGTTAAGAAGGAGAGATACTAGGGATGCAGAAGCCCTTTTGGGTGGATTTTCTAAAGCAGCCAATTTTTGTTCCCATTTTATGGCACTGGCTTAGGGCTCCAAAAGGGTTTCCAGCAGCCGCAGATGCTGGGCAGCTGCAGGAGCAGCAGGTGCCATCAGGGACTGCAGTGTCCATGGGACACAACACCCCATTAGCAGCATGTGACATTAATCAGTAAAAAATCAAGTTTTTTCTTGAAATTACTGCTTAATTTACAGGTCAAACCCTTCTGCACAGCAATCTAAGATAATTTAGGAAAGGACTGGGCTGCTCAGGAGGTTTTTCCCCCTTTTATCTTTGGTACAACAGATACCACACAGGTCAGATCCTGAACTGGAAGTGCCAATGGCACCTCCAAGATGAACCACGACAGCCAGGATCTGCATAGCTCCTTGCAGCCCACAGTGTGCCAGTGGCACGGGCACAGGTGGCGTGAACTGCTTAAGGAGCAGAAGCCTGGGACCAGGGAGGTTCAGAGGTAAGAGTGTGGGTGCAAGATCCGTAATCCCAAACCCATGATGGGTAGGGATTTTCCTCCACTTCCTGCCTATGGAGTCACACTGTCAAATGGCATCACAAATTGGAGATGCTGGGGTGGGGGGAAGGAATTTCCTAAGCTTGGGGGAAAATAAAACACACTCTAAGGATATGGGGGTAAGGTTTTATGCCCACATACACACACAAGCTGATAATGTTTGATTTCCAAGTAAGCCTACATGACTGGAGACAACTGCTTCACAGGATCATGGAATTGTCAGAGTTGGAAGGGACCTTCTAGAGATCATCTAGTCCAACTCCTTTGCCAAAGCGGGATCTCTCACTCATCACTCAGAAGCACATCACTCAGGACAGAATCCAGGCGGGTCTTGAAAATCTCCAGAGAAGGGGACTCCACGACCTCCCTGGGCAGCCTCTACCAGGGCTCTGGCAGAAAGAAGTTCTTCCTCAGATTTGAGTGGAACTTTCCATGTTCCAGCTTGAGCCTGTTGCCCCTTGTCACTATGGTTCCTGTCACTATGAACCACTGAAAAGAGTCCAGCTCCATCCTCCCTCAAACCGCCCTTTAGATACTTATAGGTGTTAATAAGATCTCCCCTCAGCCTTCTCTTCTCCAGGCTAAAGAGTCCCAGCTCTCTCAGCCTTTCCTCATAAGAGAGATGTTCCAATCCTTGAATCATCTTTGTTGCCCTACACTGGACTCTCTCCAGTAGTTCCCTGTCCCTCTTGAACTGGGGAGCCCAGTATTCCAGTTGTGTCCTCACCAGTGCCAAGTAGAGGGGGAGAATGACCTCCCTTGACCTACTGTCTTGTAGGGTGTCACACTCTTCCCTATTCAGCACAGGATCCCATTGGCTCCGTTGGCCACAAGGGCACATTGCTGGCTCATGGATAGTTTACTATCCACCAGGATAGTCCAGATCCTTTTGCTCAGAAGTGTGATGAAACCCCAATGCTGCATGTACTTTTTCCCTGGAAAAAGTCCTCCTCATACCCTTTCTACTTAATGCATTAACTCATGAAGATCAGCCACAGACTTTCCCTGATGTTAGGTCCTGGTCAAATTCTTGGTTGTCATGAGCACCCGTGGGAGTTTGGAGATTGGCTAAGAATAACTTTCCATAGAGCTTAAACCCAAACCACTTGGGTTTTTCCAAAAAATACCATCGTGAATCATTTTACCGTGATGCAGTTAAGGATGAAAGTATGTTCCTATATGACATTACTGTTTCTAAGTAAACCAGACGTTATGGTTGGGAGAGTATGTTAATATAAAATAAACCATACATGTTAATATAAAAGAAACCATACATGTTAATATAAAATAAACCATATAATATTACTGCTGTTTGGTAATTGGCACATAGAGAAAAAGCCCAGTCTAAGACAAGCTCAGGTGATCATGGTAATACCTACACAGATGCAGCCCCTGGGCCAGACCCCAGTCTCCACTCTGCTGGTAGCAAGCCAAGGCAACCTAATGAATTTGATTGAATTTACTGTATGTAACAGAAAAAAAATAGGCCCACTGAATCTTTGTTGAGCATATGTGCATGTGTATGTGTATGTGCATTTTAGATGGCTTGATAAATCCACAGCTATCTGGATTTGGAACTAATCTTACCCTGTGTGTAACCAACATGCTGGAAAAATTACTTACGGGCAGCAAGAATAATTCTTCTTAGTCATAAATCAAAGCCCTAGGAGGGAAAGATGCATCATGGAACTTTTTTGATTCCTCTTACCAGAAAGTCTTACATGCATGGCCACATTAAAAAACGTTTTCAAATGAAAACTGAAAATAGTTTCAGAAAAGAAGGCAGAAGAAAGCACATGGGGCTTGGTTTGATACTGAGGAAATACAGGCTGAAGAAGAATATTACCAGCTGTGATTCATCTGATGCAAGAGACTTTGCTTTCAAAAATAAGCTCTGTATGGCAGAAGGGTCAAAATTGTACCTGGGATTTAGGATTATGTTATCTACCGTTCTGCAACATGGTGGCAGAGAGAAAAGTCTTGCTGATAGTGCCAATAGTGGGAATTGGAGACTGAGGATTAAGCAACAGCACAGATAGCAACCAGCTTTCTTCTGTTAGCCTTTCACAGATTGCAAAAAAAAAAAAAAAAGAGAAGGATGCCTGCCCACATGAAGCAGACGTAAGCTGTATGCCCTGTTGATGAGGCACTGGGAAGGAAGCAGATAACTACCAAAAAGGTCGTATTACTATTTAAACCAGGGGGGAAGGAATGGCTGAGGGCTTCTAAGAGGGGTGTGGGTCAGAGAAAAGTTTCAAAAGCCCAGGAAATGCAGATCTGAACAAGAGGGTAAAGACCTGCCCCAACCCTCTCAGACCAGACTGTCCAAGAGGTCCCTCTGAAATCAAGGGCAGGCCTCAACCAATCTCATTGCAAGATAAGGCTTGAGTTGGGTTGGAGACCTGCACGTGGTGGGCAGATTTATGACTGTTGGAGTTACCTCCTCTAGCTGCTCACCTCTGCCTGCCTGGCAGGACAGCAGAGCTGCTGGGGGTCCACGTGCCCAACCAAGGGCTGTTGATAGCACAAGCTTCCATGGCAAAGCTAAATGGGCAGCATCTGCTCCAGTTTAGGAGCTGGTCCCCATGTGGCTCAGCCATCTCTGTGCGTGCAGTGCCATCTCCCCTTACACGTCACAGCCCTCAGATATAAACCATGTCCCTCTTTGAGGACCCACAGACTCGAAATCTGCTCTGAATCAGACTGGTTTCCAAGCATTCATCCACAGAGCAGAGGGAGTGTGGAGGAAAGGCTCCACTCTGCATTTTGGCACAATTTAGCCCAAACAGCTCTCTCAAACTCAGAAAACAGGCAGACCAATCAAGCAATGGAAAGAATTTTGGAAGGAAACAGTAGCCAAAAATTCAGAGTTCACTTATCCATGCACAACGAGTAAAGAATGTGCTCCAAGCTCGCAGTGCAGCAAGTAAGCATTACCCTGCTCTGAGGGTCAGGGGGTGGACAGATGACCTCCAGAGGTCCCCTTCCACCTCAGTTACTCTAGGAATTAGGGTTATAATAATGCTTTGGCTTTCCTAAGGCTCCTTTCACCAACCAGCCTTGCTCTTCTTTCCGAATGCTAATGATGAGGGGCCTGAAGCATCTCCCTTACAACGAAAGGCTGAGGGACTTGGGTCTTTATAGTCTGGAGGAGAGGATGCTGAAGGGGGATCTGATCAACACCTATAAATACTTAAAGGGTGAGTGTCAGGAGGATGGGGCCAATCTTTTTTCAGTGGTGCCCAGTGACAGAACAAGAAGAAACAAACACAAACTTGAGGATAAGAAGTTACACCTAAATATGAAATTTCTTTCCTTTGAGGGTGGCAGAGCCCTGGAACAGGCTGCCCAGAGATGTGGTGGAGTCTCTTCTCTGGAGACATTCAAAAGGCGTCTGGACATGTTCCTGTGCAACCTGATGTAGGCGGACCTGCTCTGGCAGATGATCTCCAGAGCTTCTTTCCAACCCCATGTGATTCTGTGATTCTAAGCTGCACCACACCCCATCAAGACCATTTTGTGCACTTTAACAACCAGAGAAAGAAGAGCTTAAGGCTCTGCTGGGCTGAAGTGACAAACCCAAATTGCACAAGTGAGGGACACAGACCCAGCAGAAGAGCTTGGCTGCTGCAACACCCAACTCCATGCCAGAACCTCGCTCATTAAATGCCGCTCCCACCCCAGTTGCGATTCCAGGCAGGTCTGTGCATTGTGGGTGCTTGTGCTCCTCGTTTTCTAAGTTTGCTCCTCTCACAGCCAGGCGAAGAAAATCCCAGCCAGACCCTGTGATGGGAGACAGATGCGGAGCCACTCCCAACATCCTGCTCTGCCTCATGTGCTGTCTACCACATCACCACCTAAATTGGTTCCAGCATCATCCTCACTGCTGATGAGGTGCAAAGCAGACACAACGCAGCCAGATCTCCCCGTGCCAGCTGGAAGAGGTGAGCTTTGGTGTAGAGCAACATGCTCGATTTGAACAGGCGCCATCAGTCAAATCTAAGGCCAGAAGTTCAAAATACCTCTTTACGACATGGGAATCATTTGGGCCTTGAATTTATCCTCGGTGCTGCACAACATTACCCATTACCTTTACAGCAGGAGATAGGAATTTCCAGGTAGAGCAAGAAATGGCTTGAACAGATGCCAACACAACCCAGAGTAACTGGGTATGAAAGCTGATGCCTGTCCACATGGTTGGTTGTGTGCCAGGCCTAAATCCATGTATGGTCTGCTCTGCCACACCAGGGCCAACATGAAGGGGTGTGCTGGCCACCAGAGCCCACAGAGATGGTGGCGGAGTCAGTATCCTTGCAGGTATTTAAGAAACGTGTAGACGTGGCACTTCAGGACATGCTCTAGTGCCAAAGATTGTCAGGTTGGGGTTTTTTTGTGTGTGTGTATGGTTGGACTCAATGACCTCAAAGGTCCCTTCCAACCGAAGATTTTGTGATTCTATGAAAATGAACTCCTGAAGCTCTGAGCACAAAATCTAGTGATGGAAGCCAGGAGAATGAGGCCAAGTAATTGAAAATTGGGCAATTTCTGGCAGTTGGTCCACAGCAGGAGGACCTCTGTGATTCAGAAAATTGCGAGTTTGGGGCACACATTCCAAAAGCCTGGTGGTAGAAAGAAGGCCATGGGCTCATCTTCTGAGGAAAAGCAACAGGAGGTACTTTGGGACCGATGTGAGTTGGTGAACAGGGCTAGCTCTGGCTCTTTGATTAGTGCTGGGATGGCAGGGAGATGATAGCCTGTGAAGGTCTGCTCCAAGTGAGGAACACCACATGCAGAGACTAGATAGGAAACAGGCATGGGAGACAGCAGGGAACCTGAGAGGCAGATTTTGGCTGCTTGCAACAGGGCTGCAATGCTGAGGAGGGCCTGGGCCAGAGCCAGAACTCTCTGCACTGGACCCGAAGGTAAATATGGTTGACAACCACCCCAAATAAGCTGCTGTCATGTATGATAATATTTGACACAGTTATGATGTAGCAGCTATCACTGGATTTTCTAATTCTTCTGGCACCAGACTGCAGCAGGAGGAAGTTGAGCTGTGAGAAGACACTATGGACCAGTATGGTGCTCAGCCCCAAGAGGAGTCAGAGGTGGTGTGCTAAGAGCTGGCACTCTGCTTATCCAGCCACCAGGCACAGGACCTTATGGAAGAGCATCTCATGCTGAGATGAGCCAACAGGAATTTGCATGCCTTGAGAGCAGTCTGCAGAAGGCACAGTGGCTGCACTGATCTGGACAGCTGGATGAAGTTGGATGAAGTTTTCCAAGATAGAAAAGAGTAGAGTACACAGGACATGATTTTACTGCTGTTTGTAAGGACTTGGCCACCTGCATGGAGCTGATTTTCTGTTCCTGTCCAGTCCCATGCTTCCATCTGTCTCTCTGAACTATTCACCCGTACATCATCTGCTCAAGCGTCAGCTACTTCAGCTGCTGCACCGCTGGATCCAGCTGTGCTGGCTGAAAGCTTTTATACCTTCCAAAATGGGCCTTGGCCAACTAAGACTGTGACGAGACAAAAAGGGATTTTCGATTAGTTAAGTGCATATATCTGTTCTGTGGTGCTCAGGAATGGGACGAGGGTGTAAGTGACTTTGGAGCATTGTGCTGAGAGCCAGCACATACCCCTGTGCCGTTTCTCCTGTGCCATCCTCACAGCTGGTCATCCAGTGCTGCACAGAAAACCATGAAGGGGGACCCCTGGCTTAGCTGGATGTCAATGCAGAACAAAACAAATACCCACACACCTACTTATTTATTGTGTTATCTGGATTTCTGAAAACACACGCACACACCCCCTTTCCCCACAAGCAATAATATAAACCACAGATTATCTATAAGCCACTGACAGCTATTGATCCACGAGGCTATCAGCAAACCAGAACGATACATACGTCTTGTTCAATGTGCAAATCCTTGCCCAAGATAACATTGGCAGCAAGAAGACCCAGATAAATTTTGTGAACAACAGAGTGCTCTAAATAAGACATCAAGACTCTTTCTATGCATCCTTAAACTGAATTACTGAGGAACAAGGTATATTCTCTGAAAATTACTCACTGCTATAGCTCATGGATAAAGAAAAAGGAAAGTCTGCTGTTGGAGAGCAATAATGGCCCAATCCTTTCCTCTGAGATGTCCCTAGACAGAGTCCTCCAGAGCATCAGGAGAGTTGTTCTGCTTCTAAGCAATAGGCAGGCTCCCAGACAGCTGATGATTTTACCAAATAGATGAGTGCCAAAGGTAAAATATGGGCAAATGCAGCAGTAGATTTCTTCTCCTCCACTTTTTTTTCCTCTCCTGGGGAAGTTCATTCAGATTTGACAGCCAGCAGGTGCTGTTTCAGATTTTCATCCACATCCCCAGGCAAATGGAAACAGAAATCCAATGTATTCATTCCCGTGCCTCTAACACCTAGACCTAAGGAGAGCTTCTCCGCTTGCTGGGAGTGAGATGTCTCTTTGCATGCCAAAGTCCAAAATTAGAGGGTAGCCTTGCCAGCTTGCTTGGAGCTGGCATGCTCCAAGGAAGCTTTTAAGTCTTTATGTTGGGTTAGGTTTTCCTTCCCTTGCCAGCTGATATTTTTTTCCTACACACAGACACAGCCTTGTGTGTGAAGGCAGAATGAACTATGGTGAGACAACAACATAACAAGTTGACTGTGAGCGTGCTTCTGTGTGTCTCCTTTGCAGCCATCTCACATGCCAAGGAAGAAGGCTTTAATCCAGGAGATAAAGTATGGTCATAATCTATACAAGTCCACATTCATGAGTGGCATGAAGCTGAAGGTTTTGCAGCCACTTTAACTTTTCCCCTCCAAAGTACAGGAGAAACACAGCTTTCCAGAAAGCACTGCAAAATCAATATTCATCTATCATAGAAAACTCACACTTCACAAATATAAAATGTCCATGAGGAGTATAAAATATTCTGTGAGCATAAGATCAGGTACCGGGCTAAGCATCCAGAGTCTCCATCAGTATTTGGAAAATGGGGTCTTTCCAGACTCCTTTGGGAAATGAAGACTTTTTTTATTCCATGCAAGCTTATTTGTGTAATTCAGACAGGAGCTGAACCTGGGGGACATCACCCCTTGGGATATCATTTCCAATAAGTGGCTATTCCAGAGGCCTGAACTGAAGCTGGTTGTGCTATGATTCCTTTGTGAAGGCAAGCCCCATCTCTCCACTCCCTCTGATGCTTGGCTTATAGAGTCATTGCAACAGAAGAGCTCCATTTTCTTGAGATCAGCTAATATTTTTTAATCAACTGCAGAATCCACCTGAGACATGAAAACTGGTCTCTCTCCAGACACTTTCTTCAAGGTAGACAAATCTCCTTTTGCATGATGGCTTCAGCAAATGCTCAAGAGTGGTACCAGTGTGAAATAAAGGCAAAGTCTGACTCCTTACTCGCTCGTTCTCCATGGAGTTTGGCTCTACCTTGTTTTTCCATTTGTGTGGGGTACAGATATAGAATCATAGAATCATCTGGGCCAGAAGGGACCTTCAAAGGCCATCTAGTCCAACCCCCCCGCAGTCAGCAGGGCAGCCCCAACTAGACCAGGTTGTTCAGGGCCTCGTCGAGCCTCACCTTGAATGTCTCCAGGGAAGGGGCCTCAACCACCTCCCTGGGAAACCTGTTCCAGTGCTCCACCACCCTCATTGTATATATATATATACACACAATACTGTTGAACAGTACAGACATGAGAGAAAATGTGGAGACCTTCTAATGGCCTAAACCAGAACTGCTATTGAAATGTCAAACTAGTCAATGCCACTGCATGTTGGTTTTCAGTGTTGTCAGCTCATTGACTGTCATCATTCAAGGTGAAGGGAATCCATCACACATTTTTGGTCATGTGGCTTCCTTTTGTATGAGGAAAAAGTTCATTATTATACATAAAAGAAATCATCTTATCAGGAAGTCAAAAGCAGCTTATCCTGATCTCAGAGCTCCTGCACTCAACGAGGAAGCAGAAAATTGTGCATTTACTATCCACCTGTAAAAAACTCAAGTGCACAATGCAACCGTCAAACACCAGGACAGAAATTGCCCCGTAACCACAGGGCTCATTGCGTTCCCAACTTTGCATCCTCTTCCTTTGTTAGGGAAATAAGTGTCAGCTCTTCAAAATGAAGGCATTGTGATTATGCTCCCATCTCTGACTGTGATAACTCATGAAAAAAGGCCTAAAGAAATAGTTAATGAAATTTTGGCATACCTGAAGCCACAGCCAGCAGCAAGAAGATTTCAATTTTGTAATTTAGAGAGGCTGACAGGAAGGCCATTAGGTCTCCTGTATTACTCAGATTTCAGACCCAAACATCTCAAATCTGTATTGAGCTTCCCACCTGACAGCACAGGTCTGGAAGAAGTGCCACTTGCTGGTGAAATTCCTGTTGCATTCTCTTTGTTCAAAGTTATTAGCCAGAATGAACAGCAATCTGTAAGGCTACTCAGGCAGACTGTTGATATCTTTGCTTTCAGCAGCAATTTCTTCTGACTCTGAAAGAAACGTTGTACTTGATCCCCTCTGCTCAAGACTTCTGGCGGGGAATAGTTCCTCCACAGTACACGGGATATTTTCTGCATATTAAATCTCTGTTTCACCTACCACAAAATATTACTGGGCTTTTATAGCTGGGATTTGCAAAACTTTTTCATAAATAGGCTCTTTGGATTGTCTCCTCCTGATTACTGTTTCGGTTCTACAGTCTTTGTATTTTTTATTTTCCTGGAGGTAAATTTGATATAATCTCTGCTGAGCTTCTGTAGCTTTTCAGAAAGTGGCATTGAATGCCTTGAGACACCCAGAAACATTCTTGCAAGCTCACACCATTGCAGAGGCAATCTCTTAAAATTAAGTAAGCAGGACACAGTAAAATTTAAGTTTGTAAAAGCTTGCAGTCCTGAGCTGGAGTTTTGCCTGAATGAGGGACTTTGTGCAAATGAGTAAATGGCCGTCACCAACATCAAGATCAGCCTGGAAAATGCTCCTCCATTTCTGAATCTGTAATTGTACATCCCTAGCAAACCCACCAGCACCTCGCCACACGAGAAGTACTCAGAGGACCAGATGGTGTTTAACAATCATATTTCCTGCTTAACTGGAGGAACGGAGAAAGACAACAGAGAAAGAGGGAGGCAAAGGACCCAAACACCCATTTTCCTCATGTGACATCTAAACCAGTTCATTTTCCAGGGCAGAAAGCCTTCCCCATCGATAATGCTGCAGAAAACAAAGCAACCAAGGTGGTGTTGAGCTGCAAGGGGGTGATAAAGTGAAAAAGGTGAGATTTAGATTAGATCTCAGGAAGAAATTCTTTGCTTTGAGGATGGTGAGACACTGGCCCAAGTTGCGCAGAGACATTGTGGCTGCCCCATCCCTGGAGGGGTTCAAGGCTGTTGGGGTTAGTCCTTGGACTGTCAAGCATGTC
>BJBW01000156.1:93378-110121 GCA_004320125.1 Scolopax mira
GGTTGGAACTGGATGATCTTTGAGGTCCCTTCCAACCCAAACCATTCTATGATTCCGTGATTCTATGAATAGGGTCTAAATTGGGGGCAAGGAGAGGTTTAGCTTTGCAAAGGAACGACTGTATTTGTGATCTGTGACCTTGTCCCAGACACTGTGCAATTACTCTGGAGGGAGAGAGCTTTGGAGAATCATCCAAAGGACTCAGAGCATTCGGAAATTCCTGGATATTGGTATGAGGGAGAAAAAAGGAAATCAGAGTTTATTTTCGCTGCAAGTGGCAGTTGGGAGACAGTGATCTAATTGCCACCTTTGGAAATTATGAAAAAGGCTTGAAATTCCTCCTAGTGAACTGCTGCATGCCGGGAAAACATTGCAAGGCAGAAGTGTGTGATGTGAACGCTGGTGTCGCTTTCACTGGAAGGATAATAAGCATATGGACCATATTACCGAGGAGATCTAAGCACACACACACAAAAAAAACTCCAACAAAATAAAATAAAGGAATGAACGAGATCAAGAGGGAACAGGTGAAAAAAAAACCCCACCACACTGGGACAGCAGCAGCTCTCCTTTCTCCAGGGGCAGGCCACACAGCTTTACATAAATGCTTTGCTCAGCCTTTCAAAGGCATTTCAGAGCTTTCCCGACAGCTTGGATTTTAAGCATGATTTGCAACGGTGCTCCCCCCACCCGCATGTAAGGGAAGAAAAACTCATGCCAGTAGGTTTTCCATTTAGTCCCAGATGAAAAGAGTGGCTCTTTGCAGGCTGAGGCTGGAGCTGCCCAGAAGAAGATCTGAAGACCAGGTTAGACCCTGCTGACTGCGGCTTAGCATTGAAAATTTGGCTCCAGAGATGAAAGGGTAGCCAACTCTTTAGATGTTTGCTTCACAGAGGAGAGCACCATCCAACACAACACACGGGATTACAGACAGCTCTCCGGGGGACCGAGCAGCCAAGAAAAGCTTATTCGCTTATTCTGCATCAGGACACCTGGGAATTTGGAGAGCAGAGGACAGACGTGGAGGAAAGTAGCTGGTGGAGAAACACCGGGAGCCTGGATCAACAGCGGAGTCTGACATGGAGCTCCTGGCACCCTCCACTGTGCAGCTTCACTCAAGCAGGATCCCCTGGGAGAAGAATTGCTGGGACTGGTGTCGTGGGACGCGTGTGAAATACATCCCTCCAACAGCACCAGCGCCTGCTGCGGGGGGACTGAGCCCCGCGCCGCTGCCGGCTGGCTCGCCTCCAGGAACCCATTGGCCAATTCAGAGCCTGCTAACAGCCTGCTGACATGGGAATAAGAAACTAATGAGGCCTTAACTCCTGTATAACTACAGGACAGGGTTTGGCTCGGAGCACAGAGCTTGGAGCCTGGCCAGGCTACGCGGGAAATCGCCGCCTGCCTTCGGAGGAGGAGGAGGAGGATGGTAGTGACCGCGTGGCACGGCAGGACTGCTCTGTTTAACGTCAGAGAAGCCCTCATCCCCAGCTTCAGGCATTGGGGCATCAGCACCACCCCCTTGAGCATCTCTTTCCTGTGGCTGCATTAACACTGCCAGCCCCGTAGCAGCATTTCATACGTTTTCTCTGCATTTCTCTCCATTTTTTTTGTCATTTACAGCATGGCAATGAAGTAGCAGCACTTTCTGTTTTGAAAGAGGCAAAGGAAATGCGATTGCTCTAGAGAGACCAGCAAAGTCCCACTTCTGCACAGAAAGCAAAGCAAAAGGCCCGATTTTGCCCATGAAGCGGCGTTTGGCTTGTTCTGCTGAGTGCAAGGAAAGAGCCAGTGCGGTGTGACTGTAATCTGCTATATCTTTACCATCAATCACATTTTAATGAGAGTAAATTGAAATTCCAGGCACACATTAATAATGAATGGATGAATTAACTCTGAGGAACCATCTGATGATGCTTTCACTGGGCTGTGATGTCTACAGGCATGACAGGAGGTTACTTTCTGGACATGTATAGGGAAAATTCAAACTGAACATTTGCACCAAGGCCCAAATCTACAAAGGGTCTTATGTGCCTCATCAGTTGAGCTGGAATTTTAGAAGTCACAAAATCTCATGAGATTTTTGAGACATCTATGAGATCTCACCTGCAATGTTGCGTCCAGCTCTGGAGCCCCCAACATGAGAATAACATGGACATGTTGGAGCGGATCGAGAGGAGTTCCATAAAGATAATTAGAGGGCCCGAGCACCTTTGCTGTGAGTTGGGGTTTTTCAATGTGGAGAAGAGAAGGCTCCAGGGAAAACCTTATAGCGCCTTCCAGTACCTAAAGGGTTACAGCACAGCTAGGGAGGGACTCTTGATCGGGGGAAAGTGATACAATGAGGGGTTTAACAGTTTAAAATGGAAAGATGGTAGATTTAGGTCAGATATTAGGAAGAAATTCGTTATTCTGAGGGTGGTGAGACAGGTGCCCGGGTCTCCCAGAGAAGCTGTGGCTACCTTGCCCTTGGAAATGTTCAAGGCTCAATGGGGCTTTGAGCAACCTGGTCTAGTGGGAGGTGTCCCTGCCTATGGCAGGAGGTTTCAAACTCCACGATCTTTAAGGTCCCTTCCAATCCAAACTGTTCTATGCTTTTATGATTCTAAAATACATTGACACACAAAACCCACACTTACCCAGGAATTCACAGGCATTCACAGACACCAGAGTCATTGCCATAAGTTTTCCTTCAGTGCCTCAGTTTTCACCAGCAAATTTCACCAGAGACACATTAGGCTCCTTAGGTCAGCCTGTTCAGATTGTAGCAATAGCATCCCAAAACTAGGCTTTCTTTTGCCTAAAATTTCAGCAAGGCCTACTATGGTCAAGGTGGGGAGAGAAGTCCCAGCTCAGCTGAAGAAAAGAGGCACTGTCACCTTTGCAAGACAGACAGATCTCTCTAGTGTTCTCTTGGGTAGCAAGAGAGCTTCATTTTCAAAGCAAGCAAAGCATGGGATGTAATGTCTCCTTTCTGCTGTGAATGATGCCAGGCTCCAGGCAGTCAGTGCAGACATTAAGAGTTTGTTGTCAGGACAAGCATCAGCTAAAAACCATCAGCTGCATTCCCTTATTGCACTAATATGACTTAAAATCCCAGTTTAACAAACCTTGGCTTCTCACTCTGGAGTTTCCCAGCTTATTTCCCACCATGGCAGCCAAAATAGTGGCTGCTATAGCTGATAAAATCAGTTTGGCTGAATCTGCAAGTACCACAGCAGACAATGTTTCCTCATTTTGGCCAGGAGATGCTTGCCCATGTGAGGATTTTGGAAACATATTCCTTTGCAAAGCTCAGGACATGTCTTCTCTTTGGTCACATTTTGGTTCCTTAAGAGCTGGTTGGCCAAGGCAACAAAAAAAATCTGCTACACCCAAGTGGTTTACTTGAATTTACCACTCCCTTTGGCTCAAGCCTGTTGACCCTATCAACAGAGAGAAATGAATGTTACTGGGGGCTGAGGCAGGAATCAGCTCCGATCTTTCTCACACCCCTATTGCAACTCCATGTCTCCACCAGCTCCCAGACACCACCACAGGGCAGCCCTTCTCCTGACACAAGACCTCACTCCATTATGACATGACTTCTTCACGCTTCATTGAAGAGGAGGGGTTTATGGAGGCCTCTCTGTGTATTGATGCCACTGCTCCTCTCCGACACTGCTCCCAGAGCTGAGATCTTTCCCCATGTGCCGTCATCCTCTCCCCTCTCAGCAGGATGCCGTGCAGGAGACATCCGCACCCCACAGATGTATTTCATACAAGCCTCTGAACCCACACACCCATGCCTTAGAGCAGCTCCAAAACCAGAGGCATGTAACACCCAATTTCTCACACCACGCCACCGACTCTCTTCAACATCTTCCAATTTTATGGGTAAAACCTGCCTCATGCAGAATGGACCGATCGCTGCTGGTTCAAACAGGTTGGTCAGAAATAGCCCTATCCTCCGACTCACAGCACAGCTGAGACAAGAAGAGACCAGACTGCTTCTCCATCTTATTTTCCCTTTATTACGGGCTTGTCTTTTGGGTCCCTCCACCTCCATCCTAATATCCTCAATCCCTTTCTACCCACTGGCTTTTTTTGTTTTCCCCCAGCAGCCTGTCAACATGCTTCTTGAACTTATTTGCAGTCTTATTTATAGCGCGGCTTCAGCCACCTCACTTGTTAACCTATTCCATATGTTTATTCCTCTTTGTGTGAAACGGAGCTGCACGAGCTCTCCTTTATCCCTGGGGCCTTTTATTTTCAGATGGTGGCCCCAGCTGCCCTGCCCCTCACATAAGACCTTTTTTTTTTCTCTCCAGCAAACAAAAGAGCAGCTCAGAAATGGTCCAGGGTGATGAAAGAGACCTGCCAGCTCCGTACCAGCCCTTAGAAAGGTGGATAGCAGCAGAAATCCTGCACATCCTCCACAGCCACATAGCAGGTTTTGCTCCTAAGGGCCCCAAATGAGATGAAAGTGGACTAGGTTCACCTGTATCTAGAGGGATACAGACTGGGAAGTAGCTCTTGCTTATGATTTATCGTCAGATTTTCCTTCCCCGAGTCCCCAGAACTGTTTGCAAACTCTATTTTTAACTTTTCCCATCCTCTGTTGGCTCATCCCTGGGGCTGCTGTGATCCAACCTGCTAACCCACTTTGAAGCCACCACTTATTTCTGGTGTCCCACAGCTGACCAGTGCCCCCAGCACACTTCCTCCCACCCCAAATCTCAGTGACCATCTTCCCAAAAGCAGCCAGGTTTGGGCGGTGTGTCCTACAGCTGCAGCAGCAAGTCCCTGAACCTCAAAGTCCATCCAAGGTGAAAGATAAACCAGCCTCCAGGCACCACCACCCAAATGACCAGCAGAAATTCATGCAACAAACCAGGCCATTATTTTAAAGAGGAAATTTTTCACTATGCAGGTGATGAAGCACTAGTAGAGGTTGCTCAGAGAGGTGGGAGATGCCCCATCCCTGGAAACGTTGCAGGCCAGGTTGGACAGGGCTCTGAGCAGCCTGATCTAGTTGAAGATGTCCCTGTTCATTGCAAGGGGGTTGGACTAGATGACCTTTAAAGGTCCCTTCCAAATCAAACCATTCTACGATTTCCCCAGCTCCCCATTTTGCTTAACTTGTCGACAGAGATGGCTGCCAAACACATTTCTTCTTCATGGCTGGGGGGTCGGTGGCTGTGTGGTAGGGTTAATTTGTGCACAGGGCCCTATGAAAAGGAGGCACATCTGCCTTCTCACCTTGCCTGTAAGCCCAGCTGCAGCCAGGCAGAGCTCTGGTCTGCAGAGTGGCCACCAATGGGCCATAACTGTGTGAAATAAGGGCTTTCCTGGGGGGCCCTTATTGCAGCCAACGGTGCAAGCCCAAGGTGCTACATCAGAGACACACCAGGTCTGTGTTCAGCATCAGGGCGGCTTTAGAGGCAAGCAAGCCAATACAGCGTTGGATCTCTACTTATTGACTTCTGCACTTCGTGCTCAGTTCTCTCCTCTCCCCCTCTAGCAATAACTTATCCTGGAAAACCCCAGCCAGAGCCTGCCAGCACCTGCTTTCCTTCTTAGCAGCTTTTTCCAGGCTGTCTGCATGGGGCCCTTTGGTTTTCCTTCTCCTGACTCACAAGGAAGATGCTGGTGGAGCTTTTCCCAGCACCTCCTTGGCGTTTGTGTTCCTCGTGCCCTAAGGCCACCCTGTTGTAAACCCCAGCATCTCACAGCTGGCCTCTCCTCCCCTCACTGCTCCACCAGCTGCTCTCTCCTTTCTTTTTTTGAATCGTGCCAGCTTTTGTTCCCTTCAATGCATAACTGTGAAACACCCTGCGCCTTTCCGGCCTCATTGCATCCCTTCCCCACCAATTTCAGAGCCCTTCAGAGCAGGCTGTGAGCCCGTTTCTCTTCTCCCATTTTCCAAAGAGAAAGGTTTTCAGTAGTGAGCTCCGTAATCGTGGTGTTTAATACACAAATTGAACCCAAAAACAACTCCCCCACACCCAAAAAAACCCCAAAATACCAATAAAAGTAATTTTTACCCAACAGAAAGCATCAAAACAGGCACATGTTCCCTCTGCCTTTTTCTTTCCCCCTTTTTCAGGTCAGCTTTAGACACAAAAAAAACCTCAGGCTGACAGTGATATCTCTAAGGCAATTCAAGAGTCTCCCCTGGGAAGCAGCAGGAGTCTCATTATTTTATATTCTCCCAGACAGAATACTAAATTTGGGGAAAAGCCTGCCCCAGCCTTAGCAATAAGAAAGGAAACTTCCCAAATTGCTCTCCAGGGCCCTCGGAATCCTGTTTCATTACCTTGGCGTGAGCAGTCCCAGGCGTCTTTTTTAATCCCTGCTGATCAACTGGGGCAAGACTCAGCACGTCTCTGGCCAAAAGACTCCTTCAGTATTATGAGCAAGCCTTAATATGAGCACAGGGAAGGGAAAATATGTACTCTGCAAATGCAATTCACCTTTTCTGTTGTAAAACATACTAGTTTTTAATGATTTCTATTTACCAGGAACCTCAGATTAGCTTTAAAGCATTTAACAGTAATTTATTTTCTCTTCTTCTTTTTTTCTTTTTTCCCCTCACTGTGAAACAACAAAAAAAACCCACAACCCTGCAGGCTTTAAGTCAGAAAGCAGACAAGATTGCAAGGTCTCATTTTTCTGGAAAACCGCTGTGCCGGCAAGGCTAGAAAGAGATCGTTCAGATACGAAGAGGGGGAAAAAAATAATCAGATCCAAATATATTTGCAGATAAATATTTTACACTCTTTCCAAATACCTGGGTGGGATCAGCCGAGAACCTGAGAACTCTGCGTTGTGCGAGGCTGCCACCTCCTGGGGTGGGGATCCCCAATGCCAGGGCACCCACCAGAGATTAGCTTGAGTTTGACATTTTAACTGGGGAAATAATCATCTCAAGGGGAAAGTGAATAGATGCCTCCACCTTCAGCTTTTACGGAGACTGGAGAGCTTTTCTAAGAAGCAGGTCTGGAGTTTAAACGTACAGGGAGGGAGCAGAAAGGGTGGACATTCCTGTTAACTTGAAGAAGCAATGTGGGGAACCAGCTTTCATGAGGAAAGCTACATGTTTCCCCATGTATTGCAGCTGGTGCTCTTTTACTGCAATGGTGTTTCCCTCCCAATATGGTTCCTCCAGCCCATTTGCAGTGATTTCTCCTTGATCCTTTCCACCAGAGTCTCCTGATGGAACCACAAAGGTGGATATTAAGAGTATGGCAGATTTTGCTGGGTAAGCAATGGTCTATGGGAGGGAAGAGATGAGAGGTGATGCCCCGTCACCTGCCGTGACTACATAGCTTATGGTGTCTTCTATTCCTTGGCTCCTTCTACATGGGTCAGAACATCTCTGTGCTGTAGGAGGAGGTTGGCTGCAGCCATCACTCACAGGGATGGGACTGGTCCAGGGCCTCTTGTGATGGTCGTGTCCAATGGGCAAGCTTTGGGTCTGGGGATGGTGGTGTTACCCTTGGCAGGGGTCAACCTGGATGCTGGTCTGTTTTAGGAGCATAAAGGCATTGGTTTAGTGCAGGAGAAGTGCCCCCTGCTTTTCACATGGACAAACATTAAAGGGTGAAGGTCTTCCTTTCATGTTGGGAGTGGAAAATGCTCGAGTTCAAGACCAGAAAAAGAATATTTGGCCAACTAGGCCCCCTGTCCCATATGTCACAGGCAAATCACCTTCCCACACATTGCCTATATTAAATTGGATTACTTTAATTAGAGCAAAGCCTTTAGTCCTACAGTGTGCTACAGATGGGGGACAGGCTAGATGAAGGTGCTGAAAGCCTGTGTTAGGAGGTCAAAAGCAACCAGATATCTTGCTGCAAAGGACAGAAAAGCTCATGGGCCCCAAATGTCATAATAAAGTCAGGAAATGTCTGACTTGCAGGCTGTTGGCTGCTGCCAGACTCTCTTGCAGAGGCACAACCTGAATTGGACGCTGCAAGGAGTCAACCAGGAAGCAGTAGCATGAAATGCCCTCCACATCCTGCAAATAAGTTTCTGCCTCCTTCCAAGGAGTTTTACTTACCAGGATCAGACCCCTATAATCATTCTGAGACTGCTGGCAGCTCTCTGGGTTTCGGAGAGAAAAATTAAAAACAAATTAGAGGTAATGAGCTCTTAAATTGCTTCTGAATCCACTGTGTGGCTGAGAGTTTTGGTGGGTTTGGATTATCAAATCAAGCAGGGCCCAGGGCATGCAGAAGGGTGATATGAAGTTTAAGAATATTTTCAAGCTTCCCATTGAATATTAGATGTGATGCAACTGCCCTTTCTCATTGAAAACAGTAGTAAAGAACTCACTCAAAAGCCAAAGACAAGAACTGTTGTCTTCCTCCATATGAACTATGCCAGCACAGCATTAATTGACTTCTGTTATTAGTTACTACTTCTATTCTTCTAGAATAGCTACATATAGCTATTCTTCTATTATTAGTCACTCCAGACCTAAACGGTTGCAGAGTGTCTCCAGAAAGAGAGACATGGCCATGGGAACTAAGGGGCTCTTCAGTTCTCTCCATCCTTTACTGCACAGAAGTCCTAAACTGGTTGTCAAGGCTTATGAGAATGAATTACAGGATTTGGGACAGATTTTCGGTGTGGGGAAACATGCTACAAGCTCTTGTATGATAAATGGGATGCCAAGGAATGGGGCAGTGTTTGGCCATTCACATCTACATCAGTGTGGACACCCTGCACCACAACCACTGAAGTTCAGTTCTGAATGTCAAAGGACGAGGTGGTGGGGCATGTCATGCTTGTTAGCAGATGGCTAAAGCTTATCTGTATAAATTCATTTACTAATCAAAAGCAACAGTTTATGTGTTTTGGAAGGTGAAAACAGCAGAAATCAGTATTTAGAAGCAGGACAGGATGAACCCTAAGCCACTTAGCACAAACTTGTTTGCAATGCACTACTAATCCCCTCCTATCCTGTCTTCATTAACCTCGTGTACACTGTACCTGTGCGACTGATAACACAGCAGTGTTTGGGAAGCAGATTTCAGACAGCCCCCCCTTCCCCACCAAGGGAGCCCCTCCAAAAATGTTTTAAAGCAGGTTTTGTATCTCATTGGAAGTTTTTTTTCCCAAAACTTTTTAGGGAAATAAAGCAAGCCACCCCACCCTGGGAAATGTGGTCTTTGCCAATGTCTTCAGGGGTCACCTCTGTGCAGCACTGGAAAATCCTGCTCTTGGCTGAGCCTTGTCCTCTTGCATGATGGTCACCCCTATCAGCTTTCCCAGGTCATTCCTGATGGCAGCTGTGGGTGGACCCTTCCATGAGTGGATTTACCCTTCTGAAAAAGGTCTCATTAACAGAGGAGCCAGGAGAGGGCTGGGGACAGGGAGCTGGGACCCTCACAACTTTAGGCTTCCTAGAGAGGTGCCCTAAACTTACAGTGTTTCGGAGGCATTTAAGGATCTGATAAATGTTTATAAGTACTTAAAGAGTGGGTGTCAAGAGGATGGGGCCAATCTTTTTTCAGTGGTGCCCAGTAACAGGACAAGAGGAAATGGGCACAAACTTGAATATAAGAAGTTCCATCTAAATGTGAGGAGGAACTTCTTTCCTTTGAGGGTGACAGAGCCCTGGAACAGGCTGCCCTGAGAGGTGGTGGAGTCTCCTTCTCTGGAGACATTCAAGACCCACCTGGACATGTTCCTGTGCAACCTGCTCTGGGCGGACCTGCTCTGGCAGGTCTATATGGTCTCCAGAAGCCCCTTCCAAACCTATATCATTCTGTGTTTCTATATTAATAACATGCTTTAACTTTTGGTCAGCCTTGAAGTGGTCAGGCAGTTGGACTATATGATCATTGTAGGTCCCTCCCAACTGAAATTATTCTATACTATGCTATGCTCTGCTATGCTATGCCACCCTGCAGAACCCAAGTGCACCTGGAGAATACAGCTCCAAGGCTGTGCCCACAAACAGGGAGCCCAAGGCCACCTCAAATTTAAACTTGCCACGCACTCACTCAACTCAGACACATTTCTGTGCAGGATCAGACCTGTGCATGAGCCATGGAAGGTAAAGTGGAATGGTGAGCCCATGTTGCTCCTTGCTTTGCTCGTCCCATTTGCCCAGCTGAGGTAGGATCAACCATGCCCCTAACAGCTTCTCATATGAAAAGGAGGGCTGCAGCATCCCCTTACATTTCTACCAGTCTCCTGCTTTTGTTAACAAAAACAATAGCATTTTTCAGGCTTTCTTTTAACGGAAAATTGGTAACAACCATAAAATCATATTTCTTCCTTTGCAAGGGAAACAAGTTGGGAAAACCCCACCTGACTCAAACTCCTACAACTTGCCTCATCAAGCATTCAGAAATACCTTGTTACAACAAAGAAGAAGCAACATGATTTGGTCATCAGACTACTTGTCTGCTAGAAGGACCTCAAAACCCTCTTGGGCCAAACGCTGCACCAGACCTTCCTCCAGAGAGGTGCGACTCAATTCCTGCTGCATCCTCCTGGGTTTGGATTGCCATCCCAAGGAAAATGCCTACAAGGCTGCCTTAGCAATGCCGGAGCAAACAAAAAGCAGAATCCCTCCAGGATTTAATCTTCCTACTTACTTTTTTCCTCTTTTAAAACTAATCTTCCCACTCACTGGAACCAGGGCACCTGGGCTTTATGCTCCCTACAGTCTGGGTAAGGATTTTCTGTATCCAGTCCTCTGGCAGAAGAGTGGCACTTTCCCTGCGTGGGCCAGGATTAATATAAAGCAGTTAACTTAACTAGCAACATATGTCTGCATCTTTTTTTCCTACTGCCATTTAATCTCTCTTATCCACTGACCATGCAAGTCTCCCGTAATCACCGCAGAGTAATTATGTGATTATTCCAGCCCTCTAAATTACAGCTGCAGCTTGGACCCTAGCAATTGCAGGTGACACAGCAAGGCTGACTTTCTCAACTGTTATTTAATTACAATTAGACAGAAGAAAGAAAAAAAAACAAAACCAAAAAAACCCCAACACAATAATATTAATAATAAAACAACCTGCCAGAAAATGCAACTTCTGCTGAGAATTTTCACCCCAATCTTTCTCATCACAAGGAAGATTAGAGCCAGAGCCATTAATAAGATGGCAATTTATGTTAATTTATCAGCACCTAAGCCCAAGAGCCTTAATAAAACTAGCTAAAAGGAAATTTATGATAAACAAAGGCAATTATGTTGTTGCTGTTATTACAGTGCCCTTTCAAACCCTGTTGTGCTGGGTATTATTGTCTAAAAGGCTTGGGTGAGGAGGAGGATGATGATGGGGTGTGCAGCAGCAGGTCTCACAGAGGGTCGAGGACAACATCAGATGAAGTCTGCAGGTCCTCACCAGACCCTCTCCTGCAACACCTGCACACCACAAGATTTAAAAAAAAATGGAATCAGTAGAAATGAGGCTTTTAGAAGGGAGGAGATAAACTGTAAGACCCTATCAGACCAGACCCTTGCCTTTATGACCCTTTCCTGACCCTGGCTTCCCTCCAACATAGGGTTCTTTCCTATGCATTTAGCTGGGGCAGAGATTGCCTCCTGAGGTAGGAAGAGGAGCAAAGATCTCAAGACAATAGGAAGTACAGAGGTAGGAGAACAACCCCCAAAAATCATAGCCCCCCCTTTTTATTTTTACCTTTTTTCAGAGCATTTGGAATTTCTGATAAGAATTCCCGAAGTGTAAGTGGCTTCACAACTGGTGAAGAAATGGTAAATTGTTAGACATCTGCAGGGTTGGGTTTTTTTTTACTGTTTCATTGCTTGTGGCTTGAGTGAGAAATTTCCGTGAACATTCTTTCTGAATCCATTGAGTTTCAGCCAACTCTATGGCAGCCAACTCTATGACATCCTCAGCCTGGGTAAGAGGAGCAGGGCAGAAAGGACAAGAATGAGAATGAAAAGGGAGGTAAGATATCTTCCCCAAGGAGCACACCAGGATGCTACAGCTGAGCTCCATAAGAAGTGGAGAGGATGCGATTTTAATCCCATGATGATCTAAAATCCACTGAAATCAGCAGAGAAACCCCCAAGGGCCCCAGATGACGTCTTGGCTCTGATGCAGAACCACACGCCCGGGTTGAGCTGGGCAAACAATGGCTGTAAATCCTCCATGGATGTAAACCCTCACCACTTGCATGATTTGATCCAGCGTTTCTGTCTGGTCTCTGTTTTCCTCTTTTCCATTCAAGCTCTTTGCCTTGTGCTGCAGTATTTCCAAACGCAGGTCCTCCATCACTCTTAAATTTATCGACCTGGCACATCAGGCTGTCCAGTCGCTATCGGGTTCTTTAAGGCCTCTTGGAGGGACAATGAACTGGAAGCACAGCCCAATCTGAAACTCTAATTGATGTCATCAGCAAATTCACAGCCACATTTGGGACTAAAATACTGTAGGAGGCCATTTTAAGAAAGAAACAGTCTTGGGGTCAAATGCTTTATGGTGGTAACAAGAAGAGCCCTGTAGAACAGCAAACATGTCTCTATGTACAAATACCCATGGGTCGCTTAGATTTTCCCCATGGTGACTCCAAAAGACAATGTTATGTTTTTGCAATGTAACATCCCAGGGTGATAAAAATAAAAGGAAAGGGAGGAAAAAAAAAATCTGCTGATGAATTACAAAATAAACTGGCTTTCCAGAAGCCCAATAAAGGGAGAAGAATATCCTCCATTTCCAGAGGGAAGATGGAGAGCAGCAAAGATGCGCTTTACAACCCATTCTGCTTGTAGAGACTAGGGGTCTGCTGACATTAATTTTACGCATTCCCTTCTCTTCCCTCAAAAGAAAATCGAGCAAACCACTGTGATTTAAGAAATGATAGCCCAACAGACTTTCACTGCAGGCAACCTTCATCAAACATTAGCCTCTTGGCTGCACTGCAGAGCAGACAGTTTTCAGTCTGCTTTAGAAGATCCTTATTTTATCCCTTGCTGTTTATGATCAGAATATTTCATCTATTTTCACAAAAAAACCCACCAAAAACCTTCTGCAAAACTCACTATTCAAGTGAAAATAGCAGGAGTTTCCCAGCAATGTTTGGGAAATACTCGTTAAAGTTCAGAAGGACTTTGGTATTGGCATGATGTTTTAAAAAGAGATTAGAAATGACTTTGCTAAACCACACTTCAAAACAAAATAAAAGAGGAAAAGCTTCAGCTGTTCTTTTAATCCGGCTTTGTTTGCTCTGTACTAATTTTTAAAGTGTTTATGTCTGAATTCATGTTAAGGACAAGCAGCCACGGCAGCTAATAATTTCATGTATATACCACATTTGGGCTACAGGGTTCAAGGACTTGAGGAAATGGAGAAACATCAAAGTGATCCAACCAGCCAAAGATAACATGGCTCACTGGTGTAAATGGGAATGAAAGGCATGTCTACTGGTTTGCCAAGATTCCTGTAAGCTATTGGCATTGTCTCCACTGCCACTGGAGGTTCCAGCCAAAGGAGAGGGTTACATATTCACGAGATGACCAAGTGGTTGAGAAATGCCTTACAGCAGGATGAGAATGGAGCACAGAAAAAACAAACACCTCTAAGGCTTTACCTGAGGAATTCAACATTCCCAGGACAGTCCCCAAGCCCTGCTTGCATTTATAGTCTGGGAGGATGCCATGTCCATCTTACAGCCATGATACACCAGTGTGGGTGTTCATCCAAGAAACCCAGCTTCTGCTTTGCCTCACTCCGAATCTGGGTACCTCAATGACTTTTCTAGATAACTGGGTTTTGGATGTTTTGTAGTAAAGCTAAAATGTCACTTCTCCTGGTCTCACCTGCTGAATAACTACATCAGCTGAAACACAGAAAGCCAAGAGTTAGCAAGAACCCAGAATCACCTTGAGATGGATAACCTGGTTGTGGTGTCTGCCGTAGAGACAACGACACACAAAGGAGAAAAATGTGCTGAAGCAGAGCCCAGACTCTGGGCTCCTTCTCCCCCATGCAGGTCCCTCAGGGCAGGGCTACAGACTGACCCACGGTTTTGCTCAGGCCGGATGACGTGATGCCATCACATATCATGACACAACATCAGTGAGAGGCACTCGGGCCACTAACCCTGGGACAATGAACAATGACAGTCATGAATCCAAACGCAAAACCCTCTGGAAGAGTAACCAAATACCAGTATCTCTCTTTCTGGAGGGGTGGAGGTAGGGATCATCCACTCCTGCAGCTTTGCTCAGTTTGGAGCCAAATACCTCAACCTCAGCTCACACTCACTACCCTTAATACTGAGGAACTTTAGGCCAGGGACAGATTTGAGGTGTTAGGAGAGGTTGATTAGCAAAAAATAACTTTGTGAAGAACATTGCCACCTGCACAAAGAGAAGCAACCAAGCAGAACAGTGGGAGGATCTCAATTTTGCACCCAGTTGCAGTTATGCCCTTCAGTAAACACAGTCTATGGTGATTTAAGAACCTCCAGAAAATGAAGTCTCCACCCAAGTGATTTGTTTTAACCAGGCCCAAGTGCTGCCAGCCCTTGTCCTAAGGGCCGGGCCAAAGGTGCTGCTTGGGGCTTCATTATCTTTTCATGCTCAGCTCATGCTGTTCTGTTTAAAAGATTAATGAGACATATATTCTCAATTAAGAAGCTATTTCAGAAGCTCTTACTTCCAATCAGCTGTACAGCTCAGTTAGTAGCATCATCTGCCCTTATTTTGATTGTGAGTTTTAGCAAAATGATTTATGGATATTTATTTCCCAGCGTAGCATTTGCACATTGATGGGCTGAATATTGATGGTGCTAAAGCCAGATAATCAATGCACATCTAATGGCGCATGGAGTGTGCTAAACGGCTCAGCAGTAACTCGGGGTGGGAAGATGCATAGAGGAGGACACCTCGGCTCCTTCCTTGGGTGATGTGTGTGTTTTCACAGCTGAAGACCTGCACACACTTTGCCAAGAGGTGAATAACAAGGAGGTGAATAACAACTGAGCATCCTACCACCTCCAGCTGTAGATACAAAAAGATCCACAGATGGTGGATCTCAGGCAGGCTGAGCTCACCCAGCTGGGCTGAAGAGGACTTTGACCACTTAACAAGATATTACCCTACTTCAGGAATTCATAATCTGTGTCTTGTTGGTCTGACCTTGTCCGTATCAGTGCTCCTTCCCCCATGTTATGTCTGGCTCCATCACAAATCCTTGGGAAATCTTCTTGTCACTATGCAGCTCAACATCAAGCGTTGGCAGCAAGATATGAAAGAGGACACCACTGAAGCAGCGTATTTCTGCCCTCTGATTGTAGAGGTAAGCTAAAACAACTGGTAATGCTTCCACTCTAGACATCGAAAGTTGGGGTACATGACTTGCAGCCAGAAGTCCAGAAGCCAGAGGCCATGTTCTGCTCTGTCACCAGCCTGGGATGCTCAAAAGGAAAGTTTTGCTGGAGCAAAAACCAAGGCGCCAACTAAGAGCCTCATCAGGAAGGAAACCTGATGCTGAGCCTGCAGTAGAAAAGTCAAGTAATAGTTAAAACATTTACCTGACTCCAGAAACCTCTCAGTTGCTTTCTGGGCATTTCTGGACAGTATCACCTTGTTTCTTGTTCTGGAAATAGTCAATATCTTCATAACACAACTCCCCGTTTTTCAGCGGCAAATTAGCTCACATTGCAATTTGTATTACAGCACTTAGGAAAAAAAACACATTCAGCTCCACTTTAACTGTTTTAACAGCACTCAGTAAGTCTCTCAGGAGCTCCCAGAAGCAGTGTGTGTACTGGCTGCTCTTCTAAGAGGCCCATCCATCTCTGTCCCTCTGCTTATTCCTTTACAACTCTGCAACGTTCTCATTTTTTCCTTTGCTTTTAGGGCTATTTCTGCAGGTTTCATAACCCTATTCCTCTTACTCAGAATAGCTTGCAAGTGTGCTCTGATTCTTCCACAAATCTTCCTCAGGAGTTTGTATCTTCCTAATCCTGTGCAACACCTGAGCTTCTGCAGCACCAACATGTGCACCAACTGCAGGGTCTTGCCCCCCTGGGCTCTTCTTGCCTGATTTGTTCACAGGGCAGACATCTGCCTTTGCACATGTCCTCCACCAGGATCCTGGGTGGTTTTGGATGGAGAAGTTGCTCAAAACCATGAGCAGCTGCAACTTGTTTGAAGAATTGTCCACTGAACCATCAGGTTGTTATTTTTTGTAATTATTGCTGGGATCGTATATCTGGTGAATATCAGACTAACATGAGGGATGAGAGTTTTGGTGTTATATCTTCCGCTAAAGCAACCCTATGACAGAGTGAATAAGCCAAAACTAAGAAATAGTCACTGTTTTATCATGCACATGTGGATCATGGCTTATAGCAAATGTTGATTTATCAGCACACGTTCTTGTCTGCACTGCAGTTTTCAGCAGATTTCACAATTTTCTTTACATCCACTTTGCATCTTTGGGCCTGGATAGTTTATTTTAGATTCTCTTAATGGACAAGAGGCCTTTCAGAGGGATCTAGATAGTTTGGAGCATTGGGCTATAATTAATGGGATGAAATTTAACAAGTCCAAATGCCAGAATCTGCACATAGGATGGAGTAACACCGGGCAAAAGGATAAATGGGGAGAGGGGTGGTTGGAGAGCAGCCCTGCAGAAAGGGATCTGGGGATGCTGGTCATTAGCCGCTCAACATGAAGAAGAACTTCTTTCCTCTGAGGGTGGCAGAACCTTGGAAGAGGCTGCCCAGAGAGGCGGTGGAGTCTCCATCTCTGGAGACATT
>BJBW01000156.1:110185-135825 GCA_004320125.1 Scolopax mira
ATATGATTCTGTGATTCTGTGAACAGGAGCCAGGAATGAGTCTTGGCAGCCAAGAGGGCAAACCACATCCTGGGAAGCATCACACACAGCACAATGTCACAAGAGGGGATTTTCCCATTTTCCCACTGCTTTCAGCGTTGGTGCAGCCTCACCTGGAGGACTGTGTGCAGTTCTGGGCCCCACCACTTAAGAAGGTCCTTGAATGCATCCAGAGGAGGGGAACACAGCTGGTGACAGAACTGGAAGCCATGTCCTGTGAGGATCAGGTAAGGACCCACCTTGATGCAGTCCTGAGTGATATGCTCTGGGCGATCCTGCCTAGCTGGGGAGTTGGACTAGATGATCTCTAGAGGTTTCCTTTCAACTCTGACAATTCCATGATTCTGTGACTTTGGGCTTGTCTAGTTTGGAGAATTGAGGCTGAGGGTTGATGTCATTGCTCCCTACAGCTTCCTGAGGAGGGGACATGGAGAGGGACCCTTCCCAGACCATCAAACAGTTCAAAGCTACTCCAGGGGAGGTTTTGACTGGACATGAGGAAGCATTTCTTTACCATGAGGGCGGTCAAATAGTGGAACAGGCTTCCTAAAGAAACCACCTGGTTGATGCCCTAAGTCTGGCAGTGTTCGAGGTGTTTGGTCAGCCCTGAAGTGGCCAAGCAATGGGACTAGACAGTCATTTTTGGTCACTTTCAACTGAAAACTCTTCTCACTTCTCTTGCCTTTTCTAGGTACATCCATTTAGCCTTCCTGTATTTTTCTGACGCATTTCAAAGAATGCAGAACCTCTGAAACCAATACAGTTATCTTCAGATTGTTTGTCATGAATTGCCACAACTCTTCAGTTGGAACTGGAAATATTGGTTTGGTGTGTGATTCCCTGGCCAGTGCACAACCACTACCCTGATGGCTCCCAGAAATGTCTCACCTTTTGCCACAGCTTCTGTAAATTTATTCCATGTTGGTTTTGAAACTGGATAATTCTTTTTGTTCAAACATGCATGTATGATACTGTTCCCTGTATCAGTTTCAAGTACAGCCTGATCAAATACTCTCAGGAGTATATCTACTATCAATAGCTGTTTTCTTGGTTTATTCTCTATTTCAAATTCTACAGCTGACATTGGAACTGTAACCTTTGTATTATTGCACAGTCCCTCTGATGCTGTGGCTATACGGTATCCAGAGTCAGGTTTTTGCCACAGCCTGCCACCTGTGAACTAATACATAACATTTCTCATCTGAAGCCCCAGCACCAGACACTCTTGCACAGTGACATTCCAGTCCAGCAAGTCCAAACAAATAAGAATTTTTCACCAAATCCCAGTGTTCACATAAGGAGTGCTGTATCAGAACAGAACAAAGTTCTAGCTGGGCCATGCACTTTTGAACTCCAAAATTTTTGCACCGGCAGTGTTTTGTAGCAAACACTTCAGCACTTCACCTGCCTGTTGGAGAAGAGATAAATCCTTGTATGTGTTGGGAACCTTGCTCCTTGTACTTTCATTTCAAAATACTGCCATTATTCCATTGTAACGATTCTTGCATTGGTAACCACAATTAGCTATTCCCTCTTTACCTTCTCCTTGTCACTTGGGATTTCATAGACTCCCGTCTCCTTCTCACTTGTTCATACAGAAGCCATGCCATATCTTTCATTATCTTTGCCATATCTTTCATTATCTTCTCTCTGTCTGTTCCACTTCGATTAAATCGGTTTTGAGACAAGGGAATGCACGCAGCATTTCAGAAGCTTTTGCACAACAGCACGATGATGTCTTCTGGCTTGATCTGTATTGTTTTTCTAACAGTTCCTAAGATTCAATTCGCTTTTCTGTTTGTTTGTTTGTTTGTTTTTGACAGCTTTTGTGCATTGAGGTAGTGCTTTTTCTAGAAATTTTTATTACCATTTCAGCCCTGAGAGGTGACAGTCAGCTCAGAGCCTATCTCCATCTATGCACCACTGGGATGGCTTTTTTTGAGTGTATCGCTTTACAGTATCCCACTTTTGCTACAATATTGTACCGTGCAAGCCGGAGAGACCTCCTCAGGACAGACAGGAGACACAGTATAAGAGGAGTTGTGACAACATCTCTGCTCTCCTGCCAATGAGATATGCAATGAGAAATTGCAATATGAAAAACCTTTCCTGGTAACACTGATGTTCAGGTGGATCTGGCACCAAGGGGATGCCAGGCGAGAGGCTGGAACTGCTCAGCAGTCCCCTGTTTTCAATTTGAGAAATCCTGTAGTGTGAGGTTATGCTCTGAAAGGCAAAGTCTCAGCAGCTGCAGAGGGAGATCTACCCAGGAACGTTGCAGAAGACATAAACAACAGGAGACATGTAGTGACAAATGTCTACAGGAATGAGGACCAAGCCCTTTCTATCCTCCCACCTTCCCTCTTTGCTCCTTTTGCAGCTCACTGTACTTAAGGCCTTTCTCTAATGCCCCTTTTTCTCCTTGCTCCTGGTGCTCTCCATCACCTTGTGGCAAACTGCTGCACGGTTTCTTTAGCCCATGATTCTGGCAGGAAATTTGAACAAAAATTTCAATTCCAAATATCCATTCACTTATTTTTTAAATGTTCCCTTGAAATTTCAAATAAACAAATCTGCATTGATACTTACCTTATTGAAACTGATCTAAATTATTTTCTTTTCTAATAAACAATATATCCTTTATCGTTATACATCATATCAAAATTTTTCTGGAGCTATTCAATTCAATTCTTTACTTCCCACCACTGTCCAACTATCTGACACATCCAACAGTGCTGCATACTAAGGCGCTTGTATATGTTTTATCTGTATAAATACTGATCAAATAGGTAGGGAAATCACAAACCTGGAAATAAAAAGCATCAATATTGTTGACTTGCAAAAAAAAAGAAAGACTACATCCTCTCATATTGTCATGCAAATGGAGAAGAAAATCTTCATCGTTTAGGAGGAAAGATTGGGAAAAATGGCATCATTATATGTATTCAGTATAACAAAGCACAGCGAAGTACCAGTAATAAAGTCTAAAATCTGTGGAAATCATTGCTATTAATATTATACATTTTGATATACACTGACATCATTTGGAATATTTATTAGTAAAAGGTAGAAGTGCAGTAGCAGTAATATCATAATAGTTACTCTAAAAATTTTGAGGTTTTATTCTGAAGGTCATATTTCACATAAAGTGTTTTTCTGGCATTTCCCCAAATATTCAAGTTTTCTACATCAGACTCCAGAAGGAGGAGAAAAAGGCAGGCAGGAGAAAAACTGCAGAAATTAGTCTTCTTACAGGTTTTTCCATCTCTGCTGGCAATACAGTGCAGTGCTGGACATCAATCCAGGCTCCTTGGCCTGTTCAGTCCTGGCTTTCCAAGGACAATCTAACTCATAAAAGTCTTGCTGCTTTTATGCCTAGAATGTCCGTGTGGTTTTGCCCACTCTGAGGTTTTGCCTTGTTTTTAGCCACAGCCGGACTAGCTGTGCTGTGTAGGGTGTATCTGTTTAGGTAATGTTAGCCATGAGGAATATGATTTCCCTCCTGCAATTTTAACCATAAAAAAACCCCAAATAATTACACAGGTGGTAATAATTACCTACTTGGGCAACTTCCACAGCGAGCAGAGAAGAATCATTTAGTGGGGGGATGTATCCAGTCTCAAACACCCACAGAGCTCTCTTCTGCCAAGGTAGATCATGAGTACCCTGAAGGCATCTCCTGTATCTTCCATCAGCATAGCACAGAGATGTCCTTTGAGCACAGAAGCAAATCCAGAAGAGCCAAGTCTGCAGCATTTCAGGAGGAGCTAGGCAATGCTGTGCAGTATTATCTGTGGTTTGGCACCAGTTTCATGTTGCCCAGTTGTTGTGGTTTAGGCCAGGTTGGCCAATAACAAGATGACAGATGTCCTCCCCCACCTCTTACTCCAAGGAGAGGAAGAAGAGAAATAAAGAGATCGTTGAGTTTAGAAAAACTGGACTGCTTTAATGAAACAATAGTAATAAAATAAAAAGGAAATTAAGAAGTAGATGCAATACATACAAATATACACAAAACCATATTCAGTTCCCAGGAAGATGTCACTGGCAGGAACTGGGTAAGATCCAAACTGGACTTAGTGATGAATGGGAACTGGATTCCAGAACTCACTGATGGTGATTGAAGGTATACAAACTGACAGGGTCTTCCTCAGGCATCAAAGAAAGACAGCCATTAAGGTAGACCCCCTTAAAGAGGAACCCTTTGCTCCCTCAGCTTTTATACTAAGCATGGCAGATGGGACAGAGTACCCTATGGGTCAGTTTGTGTCACCCAACCTGTCCACACCTGCCCACAAGAGCTACCCCTCCATGGGGTAAACAGCCAGCTCAGGTGATCCTGGCTCCCACAGCAACAAGTATAAGCACCAAACAGAAAGTGGGCTCTGCTCCACCCCAAATCAAGACACCAGTGGTGGTCTGCTGTGAGCAGGGAGGTTGAGTACTCAATGATCTTCAAGGTCCCTTCCAACTCAACCCATTCTATGATTCTATATGCTGTGGAAAGGTCTAAGGCTGCCTTCAGGCAAACCATCCCACAGTCCGTAGGTAGAAAGGACTTTCTGACCTAAAATGCTGGCCAGCAGATGAGGCCCTTCCTACTTCTGTGCAAAAAAAAAACCCAAACCCTCACATCTCCATGCAGCTTCCTTAGTGCAACAAAAAGATATTTAAAGCAGTTTAACTTTTACAGCACAGTTCATTCATCATCTCAAGCCAACTGCGCAAGGTTTCATGGCACAGTCAGTGAATTCAAACTTATTTGAAGCAATTCCTCTGAATAATTTACCAAGTCAAATGATTTTTGACTGTATATCCTTAAGCCCTCCATTATTTTTTTAATTAACACATCCTAAATTAAATATATAATTAATTAAAGATAAAACCATGGCTATTTGTAACTGGTTTATTGCAAATCTAATGAAAATGTCATACATCCTTAATTGTTTTAAAAAAAAGGACTTGAAAAGCTTTTAATTATCTTTATGTTTTCTTAAAACTCATTAAGTAAGCATTCCCTCCACTCTCCAAGGTGTAATGTCATTACTTGATGTTCTCCTACCAAGACTGAGTGTCTTTCAGGAAGAAATGCTTTAGTCAACACCAGCCTTTGGGCTCAAAAGAGCAGTAACGGGGTAGAATTCACCAGTCTGTTATACATCCAGTCACATCTAACGGTCCTTTTGGCCTTAAAATCTCCAAAGGTAAAACTAACCCTTCTCTTCCCCTCCCCTCCTTCTCCAAACCAGTAGTTAAAAGATGGCAATCCACATGAGCTAAATCTTGTGCTTTAATTACTAGTGTTATGTTTACCTAAGAACCAAGTAATTCAAAGTTGAATGTGCAGTAATTAAAGTATTTCCAGATGTGTTCGGTGATCCTACTCTGTTTTCACAGCCTCCAGTTGTCATTTATTTTCCTTCAGCGGCTGTATTAGCCACAAAAGTTAACAATTTTACTTTACATTGTGTTTTTTTGAATAAGAAATATTCCTGGATGTCAAGGCTGGTGTGACCAGTATCTTAATAATGAAAGCTCTGATCCAGCAAAACACTTCAAGATGTTCCTAACTTTCAATATTTGAATCACTCTCTATTGACTGAAATCTCTAAAACCCCAACAAACAGAGCAGACAATCCCACAGATAATGTGAACCACATTGTGGAATTAAAAACGGGGGAGAAAACCTTTTCCACTAAAACCTGGTAAAAAAAAAAAGTTCTCATTTTTCTTTTAAAATTGTGCTGGCTTCCCCCTTTTTTTTTTCCCCTAACAGGCTATATAATATGATTATTTATCATGCTTTTGTTTTACACCAGTAAGTGATACCAAGGACTGTTGACTTCCAAACTTACTTTGCAGATGAAAGAGGAATAATGGCATTATCAGCAGATGCGTAAAATGTTCTTAGCATCAGAAAAAAAGTGCAAAGTGAAAATCTAATCTCTGCCCTGGCAACGCCTGAGTGCTCCTGCCCATCCCAGCAGGAAAATTACCAATTGAGCAAGCGGCAGAGATGATGGAAGAGGTTTCTCATGCAGAGAGATGCGCTGTAAGCAAGGGAGCACAGCTGTAAAATCGTTAGGATGAATAAATTTGTGCACAACTCAAAGAAAAAGAAAAAAAAAAAAACCAAACCAAACTTACAAACTCTAAAAAGCTTAGCGGCAGCTAACGATTTGACAAACCTTTTTCTTTTCCTGATTGGTTTTGATAGGCCCTAATTAAAGTCCTATCTGGCAAGTTTCTGTGAAATCAGGAGAGCTTAAGAGAGTCATCTCTCATGTTTTCAGGCTTCTGAGCCATTCCCCTCCACACACACCTACCTCCACCCACTCGGGAGATTAAATATAACAGTCCAGCAAGATGAAATGCAGTGCTCCTACAGTTTTATTTGATTTATTAAAAGGAGAGAAGTAACCAAGTGGGAGGAAAATAGGTCAAACGTTCTAGATCCTTATGAAAAGCTAAAAGCATCACTCTTGATTTTCAACATTTCAAATTGGTGCTGTGTATTTTCAAGAAGACATTAGGGGACGGGAGGGGGCTGGAGCCAAGGGAGGAAGCCTGGGTCCCTTAAGGATGCTGATGGGCAGAGGAAAAAAAGGAAAGAAATTACTTTTTGATTGCCAAGTAAGCATCCTGCAGCCTAGGAGCACAGCAACAGTGGCCACACTCTTGTCCAAGAGACAGGACAGTAGAGTGAGGCATTCCTAGCAGCAGCCATGCCCACATCTATGAGACAAAGCTGTGCCCACCTCAGGCTCCTCCATGAAGGTTTGTAAAACACACTCTGAACATTTTCTCCTGGGCATTATAAGGGATGTAGGGAATTACTGAACAAGAAAAAGCTATTTCTCCCCTCCTCTGCCTCTCTGGTTTCTGGGGGCTTCAGCCTCACCTCTCTGATTTGTCACCGTGTCCCTTAATTCCATTTTTCTCCATAAAAACGTCCAGCTGTCTCATAAACCTCTCTTTGTGCTTTGCTTCAGTGGCCTTATTGGTTTTATTATTCCACCTTTTACGGCATGCTGGTCCGCTACGGCATATGTCCTTTTTCATCCAGGGGTAGGCCTTGCCGTTATGAGTCCTGAGACATCCTGCAGGTAATATTGTCCTCTAATTGACAACTGGTGGAAAATAGATGGAGACCACGAACAGCTACTGAGTTTGTATTTTGTGATTTGCGTTAGCAGAGTGCCCCTGTTTGATTGTGTTCAAGTCAGCTTTCATGCCTGGGAGAAAGGAGCAATGACATCTGGTGGTTAGATGCTGAAGTCAACCCAGAAAGAACGTTCTGATGGAAATACAGAGTGATTTTCTTAGGGGGTTCCTGAGAAATTGCTTACCTAGGAATGCAACAGCTTCTCTAAAACTTGGAGTCTGTAAATGATGTTTTGGTGTGTGCTGGTGACTTCAGGATGGTCACCAAAACTAGATGCAAAAATGAGCTGCTGCAAAAATTATTATAAATCCCTTCAGAGTACCTTTGATCTGGATTTGAGCTGGTCCTCCTGGCTCTGGGTTCCTGGGCCAGTCGCACAGATGTCAGCCTTTCCTCCAAGAGCAGCACTCTGCAGTGAGCTCCCACACCTTCCCCCTGACTCCCACCTCACTGAGCCTATCTGCTCCTGGCTTCACTCTTTAGAAGACACAATGATCAGCAAGCAAAAGAAAAAACACCGTTGGCATAGGAATTTTTTTGACTGTGTCACATCACTTTTAGAAAGCACAAGAGATCTACAATCTTCATAAAATAACTGAAGGCTTTTGAGGATGCTGTCCCTCTGGGCCAGACCTTGTTGGCATTTCAGAGGTCAACCAGCATCAGTGTCACTGTCTTCAGATTAGCTTTCTTGCATACGACAAGGGATAAGCTTCTTTTCAGAGCCCTCACGTCTCTCAGAGGCCATCACCGGTTCATTTTCTCCACGTGCCACATCAGGAAGAATGTCCTTTCCTCCCATGTAGAGCAGGGGAGCAAGAAGTTCTCCAATTTGTGATGGTGATCTCACATGCAACATAATAAGAAAAACAACACTAGGTTCTTGCTTTTTCTAGAACAAAATCCCGTGATGGGGGAAAACACTGTACTGCCTGTCATGTGGTCAAGCAACAAAACCAAACCTCCTTTGAAACATGGCGGGTTAAACTGATTTCTCAAAATAAAAAGCCTTTCACTACATGCAAATTCAAGAGACAGTTCTTTTACCAAGTACATTCTTATTGTCTGATAAATTGGACTCCAGCCGTGTGGCTACCTTCCCTACAAATTTGATTTTGGCCCACCCATATACATTCCTATCATGAGATCCAAGTCAGCATTATGCCATACATGAGGTCATTACATAAAGGTTATCTTCACTGTCTTGGGAATAATACAAAGTAAAACCTTTGTCCTTTCTAATTTGGTACAGAAACATAAAGCAAATGATAAATTAGACAGGCTAAACCCGTAGACCATCCAGTTCCAAGGAGTGATAGTTTCTGATGTCCTTCACAGCCCAAGGAAGAACATTTTCTGCCATATCGCTCAGCTGGTGCCGGGGCCATACACGGTTATAACCACAATTTCTTCACGATGATCTCTCAGGGATGTGGCAGGCTCGTTCTTCGATCAGGGCACTGGCTGGGTGACATTACTCTGACCTTGCAGTGAGCAGAGTGTAAGCATAAAATCAACAGATAATACAAAATGGATATTTTACTCCCAAGCTGAATTTATAAATGGAAATTATAATGCTGTGTGCAAGTCAACACAGAAAATGGGGTTCATAATTTGACACGCATATATTCAGATTTATCACATAAATTTCCTTCTAAGAGATGTGCTACAAACTCAAGCAAAAATTATTGAACTCGACACAGACATTAATGGCTGATGTTCTCTGGGCTTTGTTATGCAGAAGGTGGGACTATATAATCATAGTGGTGTCTTTAAAATCTATAAATACAGAGCTCCCCTTGTGATTAAATCGTCACACACCTCCAAGAGGAAAGGGAGTTATTGTCTCCCCTTTATGGATTGGGAAATTAGGCACAGCTTTACACCACTCATAATTATCTTCTCCACCTATGGGTTCATAATGGCTCACTGTGTGGAAAAACTCCACTGTGCGAGTAATTCATGAAAATGACCATGACTCATTTTTAACCTATCCCCATGACAAAATAGCCCAAAATTTGTAGTTGTAGATGTGCCCTTTCACATGTCAGCGGGAAGGCTCCAGAGATGGGGGACGGAAAGATGGATGCAGTCCCAGGGAGTTTCCAGGGGGGCTGGAGAAAGCAAGAGGGGGGTTCTGCATATGGACCTTCCACTGTGCTCTGAAGGATGTAGAAGACAGGTTCACCCCTGACCCAGGAGGACCATGGGAAGGGGAGGAACCTCCTGGGCTACAAGCCTTGCAGGTCTTCAGCCCAAGGCATGCTGAGAGGAGAAGCCTGAACATAAGGAGCTGCCTCTCATCACCAGAGGGAATTGCAAAGGGATTTTGTGCTTCACACAGCCACTTCTAAAGAGGGGGATGCTAGCTATATAATTTGGATTTCGTATGCCAGGCCTCTGCAGAGACTCTGGATTCTCATCAGAGTTGCCTCATAGAAAGCAAGCCTGCAGGGAAGGGCTATTTTACTCGCTTTTGAATTTTAATAGCAGACTATTTTGTACTGTTACCAAGTGCCTGGAAAGCATCAGGATTCTCCAGAGAAAAAGATCCCTGGGAGACATGTTGCATTTGTTTCTTGCACGATGTTTTGTACGGGGAGGGTGGTCTATAAATGTCAATATGTTCCAGTCCAGCAGTAACCAAAAGTCACTGCAACTGCATTTGACTTTACCCATGTTAAAGAACATTGGGGACTATAGTCCATTTATTGTGGGACAGCCGTCATTATCTCATTATCAGCCATTTTAAGGCAAAAAGAAGAGTAGAGATTTGGAATGGGACAAGAGGTCTTGGGATATGTGGAATAGAGACCTTGAGCACCACAAGTGTTAGATTTGGGATGGAGATGACTTCAGGGAGGAAGAGGAGAAATCTAGGGAATTACAGGAGAGCTTGGGCATTCCCTAACCCTCCTGACCTGGAAAGTCTTAAACAGGAATCTATCTGAGAGCAAGGATAAATCCCCTGAGAACCCTGCTCCTACCTCCTTTTGCTAAGGGAAATGCAGTCAGCCTCCAGAGTGGATCTCTCTTCTGTGGAGGATCTCAGCACTGCCATTGGAGGATCTGAATTAGAAGGAATCCAGAAGTTGGTTCAGCTCTGCACAAAGGTGTCTATGTGCAGGTGTCTACAGTAGTCATGTATATGAGGTCCTGCTGAACTACGTGAAGAGTTAGTTGGGGCACTTGTGGAATCAAGAGAGTAACTGAGCCGTGAAGATGCAGGTGTCTGCTTCCATACAGATTGAATTGCTCCCCAGTCTCCATAGAATCACTGAATCACAGAATATTGATGGTTGGAATGGACCTTTGAGATCATCCATGGGATGAGATCATATACTCTATGAGGTGTATTAACTAGCAGCTTTATTTAGCTGCCTACACATACATGTTCAGTGCATTTGAGATACTCTGATGTCCTACCTGGACTCTGGTTTTTCATCCAAGAATGCACAAGTGTCCCACAGATTCTGTGTCATACCTATCAGTCCCCTTTCAGACGTCCCAGGTACCCTACAACCTCTGTATTGCAATAAGTCCTTCCACACCAGCAATGCAACAAACCTTAGACCTCCATTGCCTTAATGCAGACCATCTAGTAGTGGGCATCTAGTCTAAGCAGCACCCTGGGCTTCCTCCATCATCACTGGAGGGAATGGCGAGATGTTCATCCCATTGTTCAGTCACACCACTTTCTGCACTGCATCTTTGCCACCACAGCCACCACAGCATCCACTCTGCTATGGCCCGTGGTGACCTCTACCCAACCTTCACACAGTCTGTCCACACTTGTCACCCATTAGACCTGAATAAGCTGTCCCAGGGACTGCTATCTCAGCATGCACTGGTGAATGACAGCTCTCCTGTTGGAACATGGCCCGGGGGAGTGAGATCACTGCTGGACTTCTGAAGTACCATTTCTTTATTCCACCAACACCTGCAAAGCAGCAAAAGGCATCAGTCCTTGTATAATCAGTAATAAAAATAGTGAGTATTAACAATAATATTGTGGTCAAATTCTGCACTGTAATACTGACTCCCAGGAACTTAGGTGAACTGGCCTAGCAAAAGCGTAAACCCAAGTCTTCAACAATTGCAAAGCTTTTGGATCTCCACTAAACAGTCTGACCTGATTAATCCTCATCTTCCCCATGGAAGATGGGGGAAAAAATTAAGGACCAGAAAACACGAGCACAAAAAGGTTAAGAATAATTCTTCGATCCACATGGAAAGCTATGATCGGACTCAGGACTAAACCTCTGGACCACTTGACTCCAGACCAGTTCCTAATTCAACCTTAGCTGTGAGCCTTTTGCCTGGTGGTACAGGAAAAGCTGGGCTGCTTCTGGGCTTATGTGAGTTTTGCTGCTAGCTAGAGGACCGCAGCCTCCAGGGTTGTCTAAGCACCTTTTGCCAAAACTGAATTGTAACGTGGCTTATGCAGTTTTGCTTGATTTACTTTGTTCCTTTGATGTGCAAGGATTTAGTGACATGCTTAGCAATACGGTAGCATGAGACACATTGCATAAAATCAAATCACTGCTGGGGCAGATGCTTCCAGATTTAAAAGCTCGATTGGTACCACGGACACGTAGCTGCCTGACTGCAGGCTGTTTCTCCTGAGACTCAGCCTGTGGGGACTTGTGAGGACCACTTTTAGTCCCAAACCTGCAGTAATAAGGCTTAGAAGTTATCCTTTGAACCTCAAGGTGAATGTTTTAGGTCAGCAGTAGCTGATCTATAACATTCAGGTTGTACCAGTGTCTCTAAAGATCTGCTTTCAGCTCTGATTCATCAGCAAGCATCACCCTTCTCCCCTCCCTTCACCACTCTGCCAGCTGTGGACATGGCCAGGGTGACCTAGATACTTGTCACCTCCAGGCTGGATTTTACCTTGATTCACAGTCTCTGAAACAGAACATGAAACAGATGGACAGATCCTGGCTGGTTCACACGGGAACTGCTTCATGCCCTGGGACGTCAAGTGATGTTCAAGGTCCTCTGCTGGTGATGGGACAGCTCCCAAACACAGCCAGGCTCTCCCCGCAATCCTCCAGCCACCACCTGAACCATGTCTCACAGGGACAGGGCAGCTCCCAAATCTGAGAATGAATCATGTGACATTGGGGAAAAAGTGTAATCAGTGACTTCAGTGGGAATGAGGTATCTGCATGGTCGTTCATGAATATTCCGCCTACCTATAGCTGCAGGAGCTTAAATATCTTTCTCAGTCTGTCTGTACTATCCCATCCCTTCCCATCCTATCCTCTCTCTCCTCTCCTACCCTACATGGGACTCAGGTGGACACACACTGGGCTGCTCAGGACACATAGCAAACAACCTCTGAACTCTTCCTTCCCAGGGATGAGATTCATCTCACCTGAGTGTCCGGATTTATTCTAAGTGACTCATCTAAGCTTTCCCTTCATGGCCAACTGAGAGACACAAGCTTTTCTTGACACCTCCTAACTCCTATTTTCAACATTCATCTTGGGAAGTGTGGAAGCATTTTGGGGAGTTATCTACCTGTCTATTTTGTCACATGGTGATCCTATTGTGTCAGCTCAGTTTGACGGCCTAATATCTAGAAACCTTCGTCTCCACCACCAGGAACAACTAGAGCATAGACACCAAAGAAACAGTATCATTTTCTCTCATCATCTCATCAGAGATGAAAATGCTGTTTTAGTTTTCCGTCACAGTGCACCACAAGAGCTCTTCAGGACTGTGATCCTGCAGAGTTCAAGTCAATAGGAGCAAAGGGCCAAGGACTGATCATGATCTGTAGGTTTTGAGAGCAACAAAAATTATACTGCAGGGAAAACAAAGTCAACAACCACGACCTCTATAGGAAACAACGTGGAAGCTTCTAGCCACTGACAAGAAGCTTGAAATACATTTTCTAGTTTTGCAGTATCTGAAAGATTCAAATGGTCTTGGTATCTCCCCTGCTCTGGTTTTGACAAGGACAAAGCCCTGAACCATGCCCAAGGATTGCAGGCACTGAAGATTGCTGTTAGGGATTTAGGTTTGGGAATTTTGTAATGAAAATCCTCCTTGTGAAATATTGTCCCACAATCTCCTATGAAACTGCGAATAAATCACACAGAATATCTCCTTAAGTGTCCCAGCCTCTCCTAAGAGTATAGATCATACCCTCCCCCACAGAATACCTCTGTACAGATCAGAGACCTGGTTCAGTTAATCATCAGACAAGGTCCACGCACTCACGCAGAGCTCTTTGCTCAACTGAGACCTGAATCAGCCCCCTTCGTAGCATCCCAGGTATAGAAATCACTTGTTTTATTGACTCATGTTTCAAAAAACTAGCCTCTTCTTCCCTGTTATCTGCACCTGGTAAAGGCATTCCTGATAACAAAATCATTCATAATGAAATCATTCTTTTTAAAAAATTCCTTGTTCCACCCCTTATCTAGCTCTCACAATTATCTGGTCTATGTTCCACTGAGAAGAAGCAATTACTGTATGCACTAAAATCCACCCATCCATCCATCCATCCATCCTGTCTAAAGTACTTGAGCTCATATTTCACAGTAGGAAGAAATTCTTTGCTGTGAGGGTGGTGAGACACTAGCCCAGGTTGCCCAGAGAAGCTGTGGATGCCCCATCCCTGGAGGTGTTCAAGGCCAGGTTGGATGGGGCTTTGAGCAACTTGGTCTAGTGTTTGATGTCCCTGCCCAGGGCAGGGGGGTTGAAACTTAATGATCTTTAAGGTCCCTTCGTACTCAAGTCATTCTATGATTCTAAGATATTTAGGTGCCAATTCCCACTTATCACAGAAATCCTCCCACCTATTCCTTGGGAGCTCAGCTCTGTATCTGTAGGTGTTGTATAGGAGCAGATTAGAGCGTGTTCCAGTTCTCAGCTCTCACTGCTCTGTGAGCCCTTTGAATTCAATGAGGTGGATAGTGTCCATCCTTGGAGAGCACAGGTCTAGTTTGAAATTAAATGCATGCAGTAGGTGCGAGAGAAAGTTTTAAAAATAGGAAGGGGACCACAGAGATTATAAGGCAGGAAAATGGATTCAAGTAGCTCCACACAAAAGGTGGCAGTTTTGGCTTAAATAGTCTATTTGTATATAATCTGCCAGATAAATAAGTAGATAAAGAACTGTTAAAAATTACCAGGATGATTCGGGGCACCCAGCAGGTTGTCCAAGCTATGAACTGCCTGATACAGAAGTAGTACCAGCCCTTGGTTCAGAGCCGTCCTTGGTGTGATGTTTTGAGACCTCTGCTGTCATCTAGTGACAAAAAGGAAGAAGTAGTCGAAAAAAAGGAAAATCTTGGGATTAAAGAAATGTCAGTATACATCATGGCAGGGGAAGCAGGAAACAGTGTTTTTTGAACACCTGGAGCTCACTAGAATCAGATGAGGTCTCACCTGTACATGCAGAGTCACTTGAGATGTTCTATAAAACATCAGCCAATATACATCTCTCCTAACCATGGAGGCTTCACCATCTGAGATTGCTGTAACAGATACTCCTGTGAGCACGCACCTAGACTATTTTAGATGTTTCCTTCAGGATGGGACATCTTGCTCCCCAGAGGAGCCTATTTGTATCCATTAGCTATAAATGGAACATGAACAACACCTGCATGGCAGCACTCTAGAATTAGGTGGGATGGCTGCTGTCCCTTATGACTACTGGGAGATGACACTCACATGGAGGACAGGACAGAATGTCTTCAGAAACCTTGCTAGGGACTATTCTCACAGTTGATGATTTTGTGGAGGAAAACTCAAACTGGCCATCCCACAGAGCAGAAGACTGTGAGATGGCTTCTTCCTTATATATGGTGCAAGGAGCTCCTCCAGCCTTTTGTAGACATGTCCTGTATGGGGACACATCCCCTGTGGGAATACGCTGGAGGCAGCAAAGAGCATCACTGGCAGCTGGGAGAGGTAGAAGGCAGTAGAAACTATCTGGAATGAAATGAGGCATGAGAAACACAAGAGCTGATGGTGTGTGCACAGGAAGAGACATCAGAAGGTCAGAGTTCAAATCCCATGTGTGACCTTGACCTCTTGTGTGATTTAGGCCAAGTTGTTTCACCAGTGAAGCCCAGTAGCACAACAAGATACTGGTTTCCCATGGGAAATCTCCAAAGGCATTAAAGTTCAGAGGCTTAAAACACCACGGTGATGCTGGGCACAATAGTCTGCAGAAACTCCAATTTCAAAGAAAATACAGGTTTTACCAACAAAAATCTGTTTTTCTCTCCCTACTTTTTAAATACTGTGGGTGCACAGTGGCTAGAAAGGCTTAGATTTCTTCTTGCCAGGAGGGATGGATGAAGCAACTAAATCTGAATTTTGCCTTTGTTTGCCTTTCCCCCACAGTATTCTTCAGCCGTGCTGCAGAAGTGGGTATGAAACACTGCCAACGCTGTCCTGCTCTGCGGGTAACGGGCCCTCGGTTCCTTCTGTATCTCTATGGATTACTTCATTAGCTTCACAGACCTGCCAAAGGATATTTCAGAGACTTCCTTTTAAGTCTTGAAAATAAAATATTAAGCACAATCAATCATTTCCTGTGACAGCTTCTTTGTCCATGTCCAACTATTTCCATTCATTAGAAACCGTCTATTTAAAGGCCACAGTGCGTGGGAAGAGGTAGGTATTAAAAAAAAAAAAAAAAAGAGCCATTTTTTGATCCTAACACTGAAGCATGGTCTAATTTTCTTTGTTTTCCTGCTAAAGTCACATATTTGTGGCACAGCCATGTCTTGAATAAGGCAGAAGCATTATGGATACTCAGCAAGGTCCCAGCATCTAAGACACCATGCTAAGGGTGAAGATTCAGATTTCACAGCAGGCAATTTTTGCTCACAGGATTGGCAAGCAAAGCTCGACAACAAGCCCCAAAATAATTAAAAACCACCTTTATGCACCTGCCAAGGTCTGAAAGGGTGAGTTCATGACAAGAGCTTAAACGTCAGGGGTTTTGAAGGGCTTGAAGCTCCTCAAGACTGGACAATGATGGGGACCACGATGGGCACCAGAAGTGATAGAGCATCCTGCATCCAAACAAATTCCTCCTGCTACCTGAAAGCAGCAGAAAGTCAGCTGCCATCTCTATATTTTCAGGCCAAGTGAGATATTTCTGAGCAGGATTAAAGGCTTTTATCTTATCCTGCCGGTAAAGGCAAGTTTAGAGTGAGGGCAAGACCAAGTTCTCAGCTTGCCCTCTTCTTTATGCTCCTCCACAGCAAGGAGGCACAACATCTGTTCACCAAGAAGGGCTTTTCTTAGTTTCCTTACAGCCAAAGGGATGCTGTGAAAGCCATCAACACACCCCACGTCACCTCAGAAGGGGCTGAAGGACCCTTCTTGACAGGTCAACGTCTGCATGGAGAGGTGAAAGGATGTAGCACACACAGTAAACAAAGGCAAGGCTGCAGAGCAGCACGTGGCAGAGGCAGCTCACCTCGGGTAAATATGCCACAGATGAATAATAAAAAGCCCCCCCTGGTTGCTTGAAGTGGAGGCTGTCATGGAAACCCTGTCAGGGAGCAGCGTCGTTTAAGGGACTCGCTTAGGAGTGACAGAAAAAAGGGCATCGTTTCCTGGGCGGTGGCAGGATTCAGAGATTAAACACGCCGAGCAAGGCTGAAGTTTGGGCTCGGGAACTCTTTGGCAGGTTGCCCATTCAGCCCGGGACTTATCACAGACTTTCTGTGCCTTCCCTGCAAACTGGGGTGATTTTTCCCCTCTTAGTCCTGTTGAAAGGGTATAAGCCCTTCAGGACAATAAATATCTGTATTAAATAGCCATTTGTACTTGGGCTATCATGGGGGAGATGCTTTGTGACCAGAAAAGATGGTTGTTGTGGGTATCTACCATGAGGTTTGGCTGCAGAGCCTGAAGGAAAAGTGGTGGAAGGGCTCCGTATATACCACTCTCGCAACAAAACATGGTCCAGAAGGTCATGCACCCTCCCCAGACCATCATCCCTTAGTGCTGAAGGCTCAGGGCAGTTTCATCCTGCTTGTGTGGTCTGAATTAACATGAACCCCAGTTTTCCCAACCTGGTTTTATACCCTCTCCTCGCTGAACCAGGATGCTTGTCTGGCCCCGACAGCTCACCCTCCTCCTGGCATTCACCGTCAGGCTTTACGTCTTAATTGGCATCCCCCAAACCACTCCAGCGTGAGGGCAGACAACCCTTCGGTGCCTTTTCCACCACACTTTCCCCCTCCAGGCAGCCTGAGCTGGTTTTTATCACTTTCTCAAAAGGAAAGCGCTGCCGAGTCCCCAAACCTCACAGCAGCAGGGCGCTGGAGATAAGGCAGGGAAAATATTTCACTCGCAAGGAAACCGTGCTCGTCTCGCACTAACGTCCCCATCCTCTGGAATCCAAGGCAATAATTACAGCAATTTGTAGATAATTATTTGTTAATTAAAAACAGGCTTGCTGGGTACAGTTACCAATTTCCTCCGCTGGCTGCATAGGGCTGCGCAAGGAGACGCTGGGGGATTGCCGGTTTTGTGAAATCCTTTGCTTGTTCAGTTCACAGAAAAAAAAAGCCCCCGGCAGGTTGTCTCCCCCCTCTCCCCACATCCTGGCAGGTCTGATTCATTCTCCTAAGACATCCCGGAGACATCCGTGTCTGGCTTTCCCCTGGAGATTTCCAACAAAGGTGACTGCCTCATCTCCCTCCCCCCTGCCCCAGCAGCATGTTTCCCCAGATAATTTAATGACCCCATGCTCGTGCAGACTCATTTCCAACTCTATTTAAATGAGAAGCTCCTAAAGAAAGAGTCATGACCCCAAGCTGAGGTCATGAGCCTGTGAGAAGCTCACCCCTATCCCATGTTTATGTTAGCAGTAATAAATGCATGGTGTGTAGATGGAGTCAGAGATGAGAGCAAACCAAAGCCACTGGCTTAAATAGTGCTGTTGGGGGAAATTATCCTGCCCTAGACTGGGAGGTCCCTGGTTCTTGGTAGCTTCTCAGGGGTAGTTTCCATGAGAGCCGTGAGAAGAAGTAATGACAAGTTTTCAGATGTCCCCCGCCAAATACTGCACCATGAGGAGTGTGTCTGGGGATGATGCCCTTCATGATGTGCCAGGATTTCAGATCTTGTGAGTCCTCTGTCTGTTTCTCCTGTGGAACACACCTTGTCCTGGGCCTAGCATGATCCAACAACTCATCAACCTGCTCCAGGGTCCCTCAAAGCTCCAGAGCCAGGAGGAATTATTTAGCCCTGGAAACAGGAACATCATAGAATCATAGAATGGTTTAGGTTGGAAGGGACCTCAGAGGTCATCTAGTTCCAATCCCCCTGCCATGGGCAGGGACACCTCCCACTAGACACTTCCCACTAGAAGTCACATTGCTCCTGACCTGCTGCTGGATTGAGCTGGCTCTGGCTGGCCACTTCAGATGTCTCTTCTTCTGTGGCGCTGAGGAAACAGTTCATGGAGTTGGCCATGTGGGTTGTACTCCTAAAGAGTACCAGTAGCACCAGTATAAACCCTCATAGAAAAGCAAGCCCATGGGGAAGTGTGGTGAGAAGAGAAATTGAGCAGCCTCCTACTCCTGATGGTAGCAGAGCTGCTTGGAGCCAGAGACACAAGGATGGGACCACAGAATAATATGGCCATTTGTCATCGTGTGCCCAGAAGCAGTTTGTTCCCATCCCCCTTAGCAAAACAGCGGCGTCAGTGAGAACAAACCAATGATAATGGGGAGGGAAAAAAAATTAGACTGTCAATATCCTCTTCATGGAAATAATCTCACAGGTTGTTAGTCACACAGGGCTGGCTTTGCCCCTTTAATTTTCTCCTGTACGTGGGCTTTCGTGTTCCTCTCATCACCTTAGTGGCTGAGAGCCTGCACCGTGTGCAGAGGAATCACAATTAAGCAAAGTGGCTGGATGTCATGATATATGGGGCTACGTCTCTGCTTCAACAGCACAGAAAGCTAGCGAGGAGCTGAGATTAAACACCGGGTTAATTAGTACATTTAATTAGCTCTCAATTATTAAATCCTTTCAGACCCTTAGATAAATCGCTCAAAGTACAAAACATGCCTTAGAAAGGCTATTATTTATTCCACTCTTTGCTCTCCAGGTGTGGAGAACTTTGGGCTTTGGGAACTTTGCTTTCCTCCTGCAGCTTCCTGCAGGAGCAGAGTCCATCCTATCCTCAACGGCCAGCCCTGAGGATTACCCTGAGGATATCAGGCCCTGAGATTACCCTTGAATTTTCCAATTCACCGTTCTTTTGAGAGGGGAAGAGGCAGCACCCTGCTAACATGGGCAATGGTAGGAGGAAAGGGGATAGCGTTGGAAAAAAAGCAGGGAGCAACAGCTCCTCTTAACTCAGAGAGACAGGAACAGACTCACAGGGGTTTGATGTGGGCTTAGTAACCCAGCAGCGTGGCCCTTTCCATGTCGCCTCCCTCTGTGGCTGCAGCAGACAGGGATGGCTGTCCTGCAGGAAAAAAAGACCAGAAATAGGTGGAGGAACTTCTCACGCAGGCTTTAGAGCGCTGCCAGTCACCGTGGCATCCAGACTGAGGCAAAGGACAAGCTCCTCCAGGCTCCGGCTGGTAGAGTCTCCAGTGTTCACCCCCCTAATGATCTTTCTGTGCTTTCCACATTCAACCTAACAGTCCGTGGATGCATCCCTGCTCTGAAGTCCTGGAGCAGCTACCAGCCTGCATCTCCAAGTGCAGGGTGGTCCCATGCTAACCCACTACACAGAGCTGCTAAGATCCATGGGGTCAGCTGAGCTTCAGAGAGCCCACGGCAGCCCTGCCGGAGGCTGTTCTGGTAGATGATTTATTTATGGCAGGGAAATCCAGTTTCTGAGCCTTGGTCCTTGGAGACAGACTCAAAGCATTTATCACTTGGATAATGCATGGCCCTGAACACCACAGGTGCAACGAGCCCAGGCTCTGGGCAGGCTGGAAAACTGACTCCTGTAGAGCCAAATCTGTATGTCATTCCCATCATAGTTCACTGGGAAATAGATATTTGTGTTTAAGCAAAGAGGTTTCAGCATTTACAGCACCAAGCCTTTTCTCCCCTAGTTATTAACAGCTGTGATGGTGGGCAGGGAATTCAAGTCCTCCTGATGCTGCTGACCTAAACCCATAGGCTGAGAATTCCTGGGAGCGAAGGGCTACATCGGATGTGGCTTCCTTAAGGGATTTTGCTTAAGAAAAAATAACAGTATAGGATTAAGCTGAGGGATATTCCTCGTTGCACTGTGAAAGATACCACACAACAATGACCTACCCAGTACTTGTTTGTGATTCTAAAAATCCTAAATAAGCAGAAAGCAAAGGCTACGATAAGATACTGTTGCTCAGCAAACCAACATTTTGAGAACAAGAATGCAGCTTTCTGGAAGATAAAGCTTTTTTCTCCTGCTCAGTTTCAAAAGAAAGGTATTTAATCCTTCTATAAATAAGTATGAATGCATTTGCTTCTAGAGTCTACAAAATATGTCTGCAACAAAGCAATGTGGAGACATTTGGGAATGAAACAGCTAATTTGGTACTCATAAGAAACCATAAGCATAGCCTAGGACTGTATCTCAGAGGACTGGACTGACCTTTCAGCAGCTGGTGATAGTTTCTAAAATGGCTTCTCATCACTGAAAGCCCGATCTAACATCAGTTAAAATAAATTAAAAGCTATCACTGGCTTCTGCGGATATTGGATTAGACCATATAAAACCCACTTGAATGCTGGGAACCCAAGGAAATTATCATGGTAAATCTAAATTCTAGTAAAGCCTTACAGGCTTTAAAACATCTCTCTGCAGCCCCATTAAGAACAGGTTTCTACTTAGCTCATGAATAATTCACTTTTCTTTTCTTTCTGATAGATGATGAGTACCACCACGATGAAGCCTAAGCCCAGCACAAAGCTCAGCGTTCCAGACACCTTCTTGCTCAGAGCGGATCCAGAGCATGTTTCTATTGGAAGAGAAGTCCTCTCCAGAGGCCCAGGCTAGACATTGCTTTCCCCCAAAATAATTTTCCTAGTTTTCTGCTGTCCCCAAAGAGTTAGAAGTGACTCTCCTCAAGGCTTTCTGATCTCCCCATTTCCAGTCACTCTCCCTGAGCCATGGTAATGGGCATGGGCAGGCTGACATGCTCCACCTACTTAGACATCCCCTTGCTTTAGTGTGACTTCCAAAGTGACCAAGATCACTGATACAGTGAGAAGACTTCAAAACTGTGGAGACTGGCAGATTGAAGAAGTGCATATTATCCACAGCTTAACAAGGATTTATCTGCCTGACTCTTCTTCCTTTTGGGAGGACATGCTCATGCCCTGAGAGCATGGTCCTAAATCTACCCAGAGGACACTATGTCAAGCTTCAAGTAAAAGGTACAAGCTGATCTTCTGGCAATGTAGGTAGAAGGACGCTGTACTTCTTGGAGATGCTTAGGACTCCAGTTCAGAGGTCCCTGAACTCTGCTACTGATAAAAACCCTCTCTTGAAAGAGCCCTCCAAATCAGAAAGAGATGGCACTGCTGGGAAATACACCTTCAGGGCTCTCAGAAGGAGAGATGAAAAAGATTTCCACATGCCCAGTCCTGAGGGGAGAGATTTTCTGTAACAGCATTTCCAATTCTGGACTATGTAAACAAACTAGGTTTGTCTCATTAGACACCAGACAGATGCGAGTCACATGACATGGTTTAGTGGTGTTTTTGTCAGTGTTAGGTTGATGGTTGGACTTGATGACATGAAAGGTCCCTTCCAACCTAGACAATTCTATGATTCTAACTTGGAAGAGGCAAGATTTGATTTCTTGCTTCATACCACTTCCATCCTGATCCTTGTGTTTCTTAGGAGTCCCACTCCCTGGCCAGATCTGGGGGATCTGAGGCTAAAAGCCTCAGAATCAGAAGGGAACAAGGACAGATTCATTTCAAAAGCAGAACCGCGTGGAGCTTCTCCTTCTCCATGCACTAGAAAGAACAAAGTGATTGACCAGAAAGATGTAGAGGGCATGGGTGAGGCGGTTCTATGCAGAGACAGACTGGAGCTAAAGGCCCAGGCTGAAACATCCACAGAAGAGGCATTTCAGAGCATTTCTCCTGACAGGTGAAGGTTGGGCATTGTTATACAGATGGTGCCAAGGAGGCTGGTGCCCTACAAACGTAAAGCTGATTCTCTGCTCACCCAAAAACTGACACTGCCTGCTTGAAAGCCCTTCCTCACCACAGCTCCACGCTTTCTCCACAGCCCCTACACTCAGCTGGAAGTACAAGAGAATCATTATTTCTCACCATCCTTTCAACCTCCCTCCTTCCAAACAACCTGACAACTGGCTTCCTGCCTCCCAGCCCTGACCTTCATTACTAATCTGATCCACAGAGCTTTCAGAAGAACTCTTCTCTGCAGGGAAAGAAACCAAATACACATTCAGACAATGTTTTGTCTTTAGCAGACACCCAAACTGGCTGCAAAACACCCAGAGAGGGAACAGAGCTATGAGTTAGCTCCAACACTGCATGGACCCATATGGACCTACTGAAACAACCTGAGAACTGGGGACATCACTGAGACTATGGTTCATGGTACTGACATTGACAAACTGCTGGCCAGTGAGGACAGCATCCAGCAATGAAAAGAGGATGGTCAGCTTTGTTGGGAACAAAGTGATGTTTTGATGTTTGTTGGAGAGCTCTGGGAAAACAGTAACCCCTATCTGTCCCCCTGTCACCTTAAAAAAAAACTTGCTGGAGACTGCACCTGTCAGCACATGAGCATCATCTGCAGTCCAAGAGCCTGGAATGGCTCACAGCAACTTAAATAAGCCATGGAAGCATCACCCCCAGATGGAGATCTCAGCAAAAGGGAGTATGGAGCAGATCAGGGTGTATGAAGCAGCAGCTGATGCAGAGCTGAGCTGCTGGAGCAGAAAAGCCATCTGAGAGACCGTCAACTTTGCACTCGTCCTTGTTTTCTCTTGGGGACTGATGGACAAATTCCTGTCCTGTCTAGTGATGCCATTTGGTCTTTAGAAAGAAGGATGGGAAAAGTTCAAGTCCAGTCCAAGAAACTTGAGGCCAGACTTTCCTGTGTTACCCTCTTCCCTCCAAAGACTCACAGGTGTCCCTGGAGCAGATGGGTCTGATAGGATGTTATCTCTTTCCTGGTGTATTTAGACACTGTCATTGGTGCTATTCCCTAATTATTCCTTAAATTAATTGTTTATCTGGCCTGGAGAGGGTTTTATGAGTCAAATAAACCTGGGAAAAAAATATTCTGGGCCGTATGGACCAAACAAGAGAGGAAAAACCTATAGCTGAGAGCAATAATAAATGCACCATCTGTGACCGGGCAGAGAAAACATGTAACGTGCACTGAACAGTCATTACACACTTGTTTAATTTTCACATTAAGCCAGGAGTTCCCTGAACGATAGAGCCCTAATTTCCTACCAATTTACATCCTGTATCTCTGCCTGACACCGTGGCAGTACCAGCTCCTTCCTGTGCTCCGATTCTCTAAGAAACCACATCACAACGCTGTACCAACAGCCAGCAAAGCTCAATGCTGGCCCTTACAGGAGGGGATGGTGACTGGCATTAAAACAAAACTATCTCTGCTCACTCAGGAGCACAAAGGCATGTCTGTCTCTGTGTTTCCATCCATCACTGAGGCAGTAACCTGTGTGTGTCCAGGCAGTCTGCCTGATTCCTTGCAGCGGCACGGAGGACAGACGTTGGACAAGTTTCCTCATTGGCTGAGGATGCACTTCAAGCCCAGTTCTCACCTACCCTCCCTGCACCCTTCCCTGTGGTCTCCTTCCTCTGAATGTCTTTCTCATCCACCCAGTTATGCCCCTGCCCCTGCTCTGCAGCTCTAATTCCTCAGGATTGCTTCTCAAGGCAGCTCGGAGCTCAGGTCTGGACTGAGAGCCATGGGTGGGAACATCAACTTACTGGGAGCAAAGGCAGAGGTGAAGGAAGGCCCTGGCAGAGTGGGGACTTTGAGGACAAGAAGCTTTTCATGCACAGATAAAAAGCACCACAGGGGAAAGTCAAAACCAAAGCTTTGCTCTTCTTTTTCCCATGAGTCCAGCTTGTTTCTTTGAAATGAGGTCTCTGGCCAGCAATTCTTTTCTTTCCTGAGACTTTGCAGCGAGGCAGGAATTTGTCTCCCTCTAAGCAGTGTCACTGCCAAAGCTGCCTCCCAGCAGCTCCTGCTCCTGGGGCATCACACTGCTGCTGTCTCTCACCCATTGACTACAAAGATCAATGCACAGGAATGGGACAAACCCTGACCACAAGCACAGAGGATGTGTTCAGCCATTGTCTTCCCCCCGAGCAGAAAATGGACACGCAGGCAAAAGGCAGAACAGAGCGACAAATTCTGGGCAGTGCAGGGAAGCAGCACTGACTTTGCCCCATTTTCACAGAATCATAGAACGATTTTAGTTAGAAGTGACCTTTTAAGGATCATTTAGTTCCAACCGCCCGTGCCATGGGCAGGGACACTTTCTACTAGGAGCAGGTTGTTCAAATTCCCTGAACCTGACCCTGAACACTTTCAGGGATGGGGCATCCACAACTTATCTGGAAAATCTGTTCCAGTGTCTCACCACCCTCACAATAAAACAATTTCTTCCTTATGTCCAATCTAAATCTACCCTCTTACAGTTTAAAACCATTGCCCCTCTTCCTGATACTACAGGCCTTAGGAAAAAGCCTCCACCTTTCTTATAAGCCCCCTTTAAGTATTGAAAAGCTGCAATAAGTCATCCCCAGAGCCTTCTCTTCTCCAGGCTGAACCCCCCAACTCTCTCAGCCTGTCCTCACAGCAGAAGGGCTCCAGCGCTTGGATCATCTTTGTGGCCTCCTCTGGCCCCTCTCCAACAGGTCCATGTCTCTCCTGTGCTGAGGCCCCAGAGCTGGAGGCAGCACTGCAGGGGGATCTCCCCAGAATGGAGCAGAGGCGCAGAATCCCCTTCCTTGCCCTGCTGTCCACGCTGCTGGGGATGCAGCCCCCGATACGGTTGGCTTTCCAGGCTACAAGCACACATTGCCAGATCATGTCCAGTTTTTATCCCACTCATATCCCCAAGTACTTCTCTGCAGGGCTGGAGACACTCATGTTCTTGACAACTGCTTTTTACACGCCACTCAGAGGGGCTGGAAAAAGCAGAGGGTCATAAGGCAGAAAAAGGGACAAGGAGAAGGGTCTTGTACCCCAGGAGGACTTGAAGAGCAATGACAATGAGCAAGCAGTGTGCTCTTGGGGCCAGGAAGGCCAACGGAATCCTGGGCTGCATAGGGAAGAGTGTGGCCAGTAGGTCGAGGGAGGTCATTCTCCCCCTTTACTCAGCACTGGTGAGGCCACAACTGGAATCCTGCATCCAGGTCTGGGTTCCTGTCGTGGTTTGGCCGTAGATGGGAACAAAGGACC